>JACM01066176.1:0-22500 GCA_000787095.1 Periophthalmodon schlosseri | reverse complement strand
GAGGACAGTGGAGAGAGAGAGGAGGAGAGACAGGTTGGAAGAAAAAGGGAAAAAAGACATAAGGCATAGGCGAAGAGGACAGCGGAGAGAGAGAGGAAGAGAGACAGAGCAATACAGAGAGAGAGAGAGAGAGAGACAGAAAGATAGACATGGAGAGAGAGAAATGGAGAGAGAGAGACACAGAGAGAGAGGCTAGATAGAGATAATGTTGGAAGAAAAAGGGAAAAAAGACATATAGGGCGTAGATGAAGAGGACAGCAGCTAGATAGAGATAATGTTGGAAGAAAATGGGAAAGATGAAGAGGACAGTGGACAGACCTGATCCTGTCGGACAAATACGTGGCCACGTGCCCCCAGAATTAATTTGTCTGAAAATAAAATATTGGATTTAACTAGCGCCCTTCAAGATGCTCAAAAAACTCCTATTCAAAGTGTATTATTCATTCACAAGACCACGACTATAACCTTCATTTTGAGGACACAAGTTTTTCTCATTCTCAGTATATATGGACTGGCCATGCCCCACGCCTCATGGCTAATCCATTGTGCTAAAAAAAATATTTGTATCTAGATTTTAGGATTGAAACTGACAGCCCAAATGAGGCTGATTGGGTAATCATCTTGAGAACCAAAACACCAAATTGTAACGTGAACAACTTGGGCATCTTACCCAAAAAAACTTCTTTATTGTTCAAGCTATTTTAACAATTTTAAGTTAATAACATAATTAGTATGCATTCACTTATCTTTTACAACTCAATAATCCTCAAATGCACGGCTCTTTCTCTCAATTTTTTTTTACCCATGAGCAATGCATTGTCGTCCCCCGTGATCCTGGGTCACGTCTGGAGATAAGAGTGGGTCTGCTGATGTCCTCTCCATAGTGCCGCCTTGTACTGCGCAGACCGTAGCCGTGAATGGGCCCAGTGTTGGCAGCGCGGCCCGAGGTCAGTTCAGACTATAATAACGTTTTTGATCACAGCTCTGATAGTGGATTGCATTAAAAGTCTCATTCAGTTTTACAGTAAATAAGTGTTTTCATGTTGCGCTGAATGTAAAAGGGAAAATTGAGTTAGCGTTATCCGAGCAGAGCTGAAGACGTCTTCAATCTAAAACTTTTTTCCAGTTGACGGAATACTTTGCTTTTGCCGTGGATCATACCTGGACGACTGAGGGATTACACAGACGTCTTTTAAAAGGAAAAGATGTTCCCACAAACCAATGTTATGCTAAACTTACCTTTTGAGCTTTTAAAAACGTACTATGAAACTTTTCACCTGCTTGACTCCATGGACATGTTATTGCTTTGCCTACAATGTTCCATAGTGTAATTAAACATATCTATCTCCATGGGGACAAGCAGGTAACACTACCAGGCCAAGTTACAGGTTAGGTCTGTGTAGAGAACGCACATTTTTCACATAGGCTGTATAAAGAAGTGGACTAAGGGAGTGTGACTTCACTTATAGCGTTCGGCTCCAGTCAAATGAAGCTCATCGAGGCCAGAAGTTATAGGGACGAATTTGAAGCCGAGTTCCATGTTTGGAATTCCGACCACGAGCAACTGATTTGTGTCTTATTAATGTTCAAATCTTGAGTTATGGACACAATAGTGAAATAATTAAGTAGGCCAAGACTAAACCAGGACTTGAACATGGCCAAAATATTAAACCAGGCGCAGACTAAAACCAGGTAAATATTGAGTGCGAAGATGAGTCTGCTGAAGGTATATGAACTTTCAAAACACGGAGGGGAACTTCTGGTATTACCACCTAATGATGCCTCAAAGTGAAATTCAGAATTTTGAGCTCTGGAGAGGAAGCCTGACTAAATAGGCAGGAATATTCATGTGTGAATGAAACAAAACACAACTCCAGTTATGTTTTTGTAGACGAAACATTATAACATGGCTATTGTCCCCCAAGTTCTAGTTGTAATAGTGGTATGGTTGCTTGCTTGAGTGTATTACCACATTTCTTGCTTGGTCGGTCTGATTGTTTTGTTAATATATTTTGACATTATTAAAAGATAATTTAAAAAGTGAAGTGTGAGCACCCACACCCTGCTTGTGACACCACGGCGACACGAGGAAGCGTCTCTCACCTCCGTCTTCCTCACGACTGAATCGGAATATCTGATAAGAACCAAGTGTTGTTTTTCTACACCTTTGTCAGACACTTAAACAATATTATAATGGCATCTATACTTTGACTTATTTAAAAGCAACATGAACTATGCTAAACTCCATAAACTTTTGGAGATTTTTGACGCACCTGAAAAAAAGTATGTTGATCATAAACTGTATAAAGAAGTGGACTAAATGAGTGTGATGTCACCATAGCGATCGGCTCCAGTCAAATGAAGCTCATCGAGGCTGGAGCAGTTATAGGAGCCGAGTTCCATATTTGGAACTCCGACCACGAGTATCATAGCAACCAAAGAGCCAACCCAGAGCGAGGCTGTTGAAGGCAACGGCTCTTTCCGCCCACGCCGCGACGACGTTTAGTAGGGAGCAGGCAATTAGAAATGCTGTCAATCAAACCTGCTGCTAACGCTAGCGGGAGTGACTTCAGGGAAAGAAGGCGTCTCGTTGGTCTGTTATTAATGTTCATATCTTGATTTACAGACACAATAGTGAAATAAAAATACCAGGATCATGTAGCGCGGGTTAATACGAACATTTTAAGAGCAAAATGACATCAGTTTTTCTACAGAAAGCGTCGATGGAGCTGGAAGTGCGCCTATGCTCACTTGCTATTTGGGACGAGGCAGCTAGCAGGTTAGCTATCTCCACTTATATGTACAGTCTATGATGCTGATATATTTAAATATTTTTTTCTATTTCAAAATTGATTCAAAACACATCCAAATAAACCTATGCATTCTGTTCATTTATTGACTGCTGAATGACATACGGTGTTTGTGCAATTTCAATGTTTAATTTATGTATAAAAACAATATTATTCCTTTAAAATTGGAGAAGGGACAGTATGAATGGGAAATTGGAAACTGTTTACAGAAATTACTATCAGAACACTGTATTATGGAATAGGATCGCATGCTGTACAAAATGAATGGTCTCAATGTCAAATACCTCTGAATGGCACCTGTGTTTTGAAAAAAAAAAAAAAAAAAAATGTTGTAATAGTTGAATATTCTGATGTCACAGTCAGGTAAGAGTGTCTGAGAGTGAGTGAGCTCTGTTAGAATAGGCCTCAGAGGACCCTCACCTCAGGGCTCAACAAACCTCTGCAATTTTACACCACCAGATGTAAAAAAGACAACACAATGAAAAAAGAAGTACAGTTACTGAGAAAATAAACTGTAACCTTCAAACTTTATATGACTTTTTTTACTTGTTTGTTGTATTATATTGTAATTAAAGGTGCATCATGTAACTTTTCCGGTAGAGGGTCCGCCATTTGCATCATGGAGATGTTATCGCTTTGCCTTAAATGTTCCACCATAATGGCATTTAGCTCATCTATCTTGCATTTATTTAATTACAAACGTATTATTATAATTGTTAAGTGCGTGTCCTAAAGGTGCACTACATAACATGGAAACAAGCGGGTGAAGTTACAGGTCAAATCTGTGGAGAGGTGACCCTGCTCAGACTAAAAGTACTTTTTTTTACCCAATAAAACCTCCTGTAATTGAATAAATGCAATATGTCATATGTTAAATGCCTTACATGAGACAAGCAGGTGGCGTGACTTCCACCCGAAAAGTTAAATTGAGCACCTTTAAATTCATGGGTGAAACCGGAGCACCCTGACGAATCTCACCTATGGGTGGGAGTCACATAACCTCTCCCACTGGCACTAATGTTTTAACTATTGATCGAGTTAAACACTGCTGTTCCAAATCCTATTAGGATCATTTAACCAATAGAACAAGGCTTGGAATGCTCCTTAGGCAAAGTGCATAGACGTTTCCGTGTATTTGGAAACAAAATATGTCTGCTGTGCGCTGTCTGCGTCTAATTGTAAAGCATTTTATTGTCCGAGGATCAGGAAGTTTGCGATTAGCATGCTAGTTGTTGTTAGAATCACCTTGAACGATCGTCTAATTTCGTAATTTGTTTAACTTTCCTTTCGCTTTCAAATGATTGTACAGATTTCTGCCACACTAGCACGATTAATACTTTGCAGCTGATGTCATCAACATTGCCCGGGGGCTTGGTGCTAACTAGACGCACTGCTCTGTCTGAAGCTCTATTACTCAAATTAGACTTTAATCTGAGCTTTGTTTTAACACAATCTGACCGTAAAGAGCTGATTTAGTTGAAACTGCAACAGGTGAGCTGCTAAACAAGTTCCTCTCGAATTAAATTAGTCACAAGCCAGCTACGCCAGCATTTGCCAACAGTTTTCACTTAGTCACACTCACCTTTTTTGTTGAAAATGAAACAGCGAAACAGGGCCGAACGCTTGCATGTGTTGTTTAAATCCATTTTTGTATCTTTGCTAAATACATTTTAGATGGTCTGAAAACTTAAGAAGTGTTTGCTAATGTAATTGTATCATCATGGCAACTGATAAAAAGTCTTCCATAGACCAACATGCAGAACCCCCTCAGCGTGATTTCACCGCAAAGGCATTTATTTGGTCATTAAACAATTAGTCTTCTTATTAAAGACCATTCAAATTCTACTTACATCATTGCTACAGTTGCTTTGGTCTCTTGCAACTTTATTTCCATTACTATATTTTTCTAGCAATGATTAAACGCTACTCATTTTGTACTTAGCCAACTGTGCATTCATCATTGGTACAGCTCCATTGAATTCAAATGGCTCTCAGATCATGTTTGGGGCCCTGCCAGCACAAATATGGCTGTCTGCTGTTAGTGATTACACACAATCGCTTACAAACCATTACATTGGCCAAATCATCTGAAATGGATGGAAAGTTAAACAAAGCTATAGGGAGCCAAGCTAGCATTTGTGTAAGTTTGGTATCTATTAGTGCACAGCTGTGGGGTCGGAATTTTGAGCTTCATTACCATGTTTGCTTGAGAAATATTTACATAAGTATGGTAGCAATTATATTTAGACTCTATTCCCTATGCTTCCTCAGAATTTTAGCATTTAAACAAAAAAATAATGAAAACTTGATTATAGACAAGACAAAATAACCTACTAGCCTTGGCTAAGTATAGGCGCTGTACCTTATTTGTGGAAAACAGAACTAGTTCGCGTTTAAATCGTTTGCAGTGGTCCAAAGTTCATCCTCACTTACCTTATGCATTACGAGCATCTTAATTATTCACCATGATGAGTTTACAAGCATTTTTCACAACAGCGGTGGACATACTTTGACCTCAAGAGCTGCTTATACAATATACCTGTACTGGGGCACAAGACACATTTCGGTCATATACATGGGAAAAAGGGGGAACAGGATTTTTATGTAGCGCAATAGGTCAAAAACTGCAATTTCAAGTACTACGTGACATCACACATGACTGCCAGGTGTTTATAATCAGAAACACCTGGCTGCAGGGGCGGAGTTTGAAGTGCGGATACCTGTTAGACCAATCGCACTGTTCTTATCCCTCCAGCCCCCGCCTCTCCTCCCCCCTCACGCTCCCCTTTAGTCCTCCAGGTGCTGCCCAGTTTAGCAGCTCTACCTGAAGTGCGGTTGTGGGTGGAGTTTAAGTGTTTAGTCCCACTTTAAGGCGATTGTTGACTTTCTTTTTCCTTATTTCTACTATTTGCATTGTGGATATGACTGGGTATCTTAAACATTGCGAGATAGAGCCAACACATAATTCTCATCGGTCCTTGGTGCTTCTTGGTCCACTTGTGATGCGCCGTGCCCCCCTCTCCTATGCCCTTGGTGGGGACGATGGCGGCTTATTCCCCCTTGACTTTGCCTCTGGAGGAGCTGAGGAGCAGAGAAGAAGAGCCTCTACCAAGTCCTCAACGGGAGGGTCAGAGCGACCAGAATACTGAACACTGTGTCCCCCTGTTCCCATGTGTCCTTGGGGGGAAAGATGGAGAGATTTTTAACTGTCCCTAACAATCAGCTATTTTCAAGATCATTTTCTTTCTCAAAACACACAAAAAAAAATCCAGGAAGTGCTCTTAACTTCACATATTTCAGACAAAACTCCTTCCAGCAGGCAAATATTCTTCGCCAAAGTGTATCCCCTACTGTTGCAAGTCCTATTTTTGCACGTTTGTGTTATGCATACATTTACTTTTATTCAAATTCTTTGCCTATTTAAACCAATCACACACCGCTGGGGCCCGCTTGCATCTCAATCAGCATTCTGCGCCGCGCACGGCCCTGATAAGCCTTGTTATTTACTCTATTTAGAAAAAAAAGAGAAAAAAAAGTCGTCCTTCAGGCTAAATCCAGATATGAACATTTGCGAGTGCGATTAGGCTGTCCACTATCTCTGCCCACACGATTATCGCAGTAATTACAAAAGTGGGATAACGTTATGTTTACCAGGCGTGCTGTGTTTGTATGTGATTTTGCCTCTGCATAATTCATCATAATCTACATACTGATAGTGCAGATTGCAGGTTCAAATCCACAGGGACAATGCAAACGCCTGTTGTGTTATAATGGCTGTGAATACGAATGTAACAATATTGAAACCTCATATGGTTTTATCACTACGTTAAGCTCACAGAGTGCTAATTAAGAAATGTTTTAAATGACAAAGAAGCAAGCGTCCATTATCGTCCCGTTTCAATCACCAATAATATTAAAGGTGCACTATGTAACTTTTCTGATCGGTGGCTTGTCTTCACGGAAATGTTAGCACTTCACCTGGAATGTTTCATAGTGTGGCATTAAGATTGTCTATGGGGAATTCAATTTCTTTCGGGTGTTTTCTTTTTTTTTTTGCTTTTTCCAATAACTTGGAAAAAAAAAAAAAATTCTTACTCTGAGTGGGGTCGCCTCTCCACAGATCTGACCTGGATTTTGACCTTGTGGCATATTCTGCTGGTCTCCATGGAGAGTTTAAGTTAAGTTTAATACAGTACTGTGGAACATACTTGGGGAACCAATTATATCTCCTATATCTTCCACCCAAAAAGTTACATGTAGCGCCTTTAAAGGAGACGTTTTACACAAAGTTAACTTTTATGAAGTTACCAAGTTTGTTGCTTCATTATTAACTTACTCAGAGTTTGAATTTGGTTCATTCATACAGGTTTGAGTAATGCTGAATCGTTCTGTATTTGAGGTTTGGGTGCTCAGAAAAAATCTGTTTTCACCTACCCCCTATCCACACCCACATCCCTGTACTTGTTGTGATTATTTGAAAAATGAAGACTCCAAGTCATACGTGTTGGGTTCAAAAACTGTTGTGTAGCCATGTGGGTAATAACAAAAAATAAACACACACGCACACACAAATTAACATATTCTGGTTGTCATGGTGACATTCCCCTCTGAATGGTCCTGTTTATATAATTAAAGGGCCCATATTACACTGTCCATATTATCACGCTGTGTCCTCATCAAAGACATACCAGGAGTTGTGTTTTGTTTAACACACAAATCCTGCATATTTCTTCTCTCAAACGGAAAACACCTTGTGATGTCATCTGCCAATACAGGAAGTGCTCCACTGTGTTTTTAAACTCCATACACCTTCACTAGAATCATTTAGATAATTTCAGCCCTAGAATTGCCATTCTCTACTGAAAACTATGACATCACAAGGTGGAACAGAGCATTTTGAGCTTTGGAGATGTAGACAGACTAATAATGCAGGATTACTCAAACATGTGTGAATGAAACAAAACACAACTCCAGGTATGTTTTTGAGGAGGTAACAACATTGTAACATGGCTTAAAGCTCACAAAAGTCAATCGTGCGTAATACAGGACCTTTAATCTGTTTTAGATCAATAGTGTAGTAATGTGCCTTCTTCAAATACAATTACATTAAGTCAGATATCAAATTGAGCTTACACACTAACTCTTTCCTTATGTCCCCACAGCAAACTACCAGCTCTCCCCAACCGTCAACATGCCCCAGGACGACATCGTGATGATAGAAGATGATAGAAAAAAAGCGAAGGCCCGCCGCTGATCCCGCCCCACCTGTCCGACCAGTCGTCTTCCAGCTCGCACGATGACATGGGCTTCATCGGAGAGAGCCCAGGAGAGTGGATCCATGACATACCAGACCAGGGGGAATGGTGAGTCAAGTTTGAACCGGTTACCCTTTGGTCAGTGGGCGAATGCTTAACATGCCATGCCACTGTCATCTTAGGCAATGGTTTTAGCTGGCAGTGACAAAAATGTGTGGCTAAAGCTGGCATCAAACTGGTAAAAGAGTAATTTTGGGTCTGGAAATTTAATTCCAATTGATTTTTTCCTATATAATAAAATAATAACAAATAATAAAATAATACATAAAATCAGTTTGCAATACAATACAATAAAATTAAATATGTTTTATATATTAGCTACAGGCTAACTCAAGACACACACACACAAAAAAAAAAAAAAAGAAAGAAAAAAAATGTCACCTATATGTCAAATTTGGTAAACAGCAAAGTTTTGCCATATGCTGTACTGTATTTTTATTTATTTATTTATTTATTTATTTATTTTTTACAAATATTTAAATAAAATCACCTATATGTCAAATTTGGTAAACAGCAAAGTTTTGCCATATGCTGTACTGTATTTTTATTTATTTATTTATTTATTTTATTTTTTTTTTACAAATGTTTAAATACAATTAAATAATCGTCATTAGTTACCCAATATGTACACAATAATAATATAATGGCATTAATTATATAGCCTGTAATTATATATTTCAGAATTCTCAGAACAATTGCATAAACATGAGTTGGATTTACATAGTACTGTTGAGTTCCATTTATTTCTCCACAATCTTATCCTATTGATACTTGTGGGTGGGGGTGGGGGGCATTCAGGGTTGCATTTAGGCCGTAAAAAACTGCTGCTAGCTTGTGACTGTAATGTTATTTTAGAGGGACTTGTTTAACAGTGCAAATCAGCTCACCTGTTGTAGTTCCAGCTAACACAGTTCTTTCTGCTCAAATTGTGTTAAAACAAAGCTCGGATAAACTTTAACTTGAGTAACAAAGCATCAGACAAAGCAGTGCCTCAAGCTAGCTTCGCAATGTTGATGACATCAGCTGAAAGGTATCAAAATGCATAATAAACCCTAATGAAAATAGTTCCTTGATGTTTCTTATGCCTGAAATTCTACAAGCTATTTCAACCACCCTCAGTAGTTCAGTATGTTTGGCCCGGCTCCTCTTTCTCTTTCCTCGGAGTGTTAAATAATGGATGAATCGGGAGCAGAGTTAAAAGTCTCCAGAGCTCTCCCCCTCCAGCCTGGTGCACCCAAGGGACCCCTGCACCCTCCGTCTGCAGAAACAGACTCTATAAAAATATATATATAAAATAAAAATGTGAAGGGGCAGCCTCATCATGCCTGTCAGAGGCCTCGAGTCTTTGGGGACCAGAGGTTAAGCAGAGAAGAGATGGCTGAAGAATAAAAAGGTAGAGTGAGAGTAAAAAGTGCAAAATATATGAAATAAACTATAGTTGTTGTTATATTTTTTATGGTATATCTTTTCCTTTTTTGTTTAAATAGCTATAATAAATAAAAAATAATAATTTCTACAAGAATTTCAGCATGTTTATTCATTAAAAATATGACTGAAAATTCTGCTGAGCTATATTAGTAAAAAAAAAAAATAAAAATAAAAAATAAAAAGCAAATAACCAAATAAAAAAAAAACAAAACAAAACAAAACAAAACAAAAACATGACAATTTGGGATTGCGTTTTCTTAATCCTGTTTTCTTATATTCTGAAGAACAGTCTAATATGTGGTGGTTTGCATTCCCACATCCCTACCAGAAGGTACTGGGTTGGATTCCCAAGGTTAAAGCAACATTTTTGGTAACAGTAGCTCAGTTGGTAGAGTGTTTGTCCACTGATCCGAAGGTTGGCGGTTCGAATCTCGCTCTCGACAAACATCATTGGTAGAGCGGTCAGATCCGCTGACCCACAGGTTAGCGATGCAATTACAGCTCACACAGATGAATGCTGTCGTTGTGCCCTGGGGCAACACACTTGACCCACCTTGCCCCCAGTGTCTGCGTACAGTGGTGTGTGTGAATGGGTATAAAAATGTTACCATTTACCTGAAAATCTACTTTTCTTTCTTTCTTTTTTAGTTAATTTTCATGACAGAATAATTTGACAGTGTATTTTTATTTATGATACAGGTCTATATTTAACAATACTTTTGTGCATTCAGTTTGAAAAATTAAAAATAAATAAATAAAAATGAACGACAAAGACAAAAACAGTAATAGTAATGAGTAAATAATTCATTATTATAATGAATAATAATAATAATGAGTAAAAGTAGCACAATATTTTTTCCAGTCTTTTCTTACATGTGTTTATAGCTGTGCCATTATTTCAAACGGTTATGACCGTCATACACTTAACACATACTTCAGTGTTCTGCTTTCTGATTGGCTGTACTGTACCCGATTACCGCAGAAACACATCTCTACGGCCAAACGAGTGTACTGACTTTATTCCTTCATTTGCGCTGTCGTATTTTTATGTCCTCTCCTCAGAGACACTCCAGTCCCTCTGTCTCTCCTCCATTTCATTTATTATGAATGGAGCTGGTTAATTCTATCATGGAGCAGATTTGCGTTAGCTTGGAGCAGATTAGCATTAGCATGTAGCAGGTTAGCGTTGGCTGTTGGTCATGTGATGTCACTGGTTTGGGTCGTGGTTCCAGTCTTTCTCACACTCTCATTTTCTCTATCCTTTTCTCTCCCTCTTTCAACCCCTCCTTTCTTTCTCTCTCTATCCTCCTCTCACCCCTACTCTTTATCCTCTCTCTCTCCCTTTTCTCCCCTTCTCTCTTGCGTTGTCTCTTTCTCTCCTCTCCTCTCCCTCTCTCTTTTTACCCCCTGTAACCCCCCTCGCTCTCCACATCTGTGACGTTAGCATGTCATCCAGTGCCTGAGGTTATGGTGAATAATTCATACCTCACAAACATACAGTCTCTACTATGCTAGCCCTAAATGTGGGACTTAAGTGAAGCTACATTTTGCTAGTGGTTGGGGCCATGGATCTATTAATATATTTGGATAGGGTAATATGCTAATATTACTAGCTTCTGCTGCCCACAAGGCATTTTTTCCCATAGACTGCAATGTAAACACAAGCTGCTTGTGTTTGACAGTTTTTTTGGGTCATATGTTTTCCTCAGTGCGAAATCTTTCAGTCGTCTTAAAAACTGCAAACTTTTAGCGTTGTCTTGCTTTGCTTTTCTCTTGCCATTCTCGCTCTGATTGGTCAGAGGGGTCACGTGGTACATGAGATCACTACTGACCATGGTTGGAGAGCCGCGCAGTCACCGGATGTATCTAAAGCCTACATTGCTATCTTAGAGCTGTCCTGAGTTGGATTAGTGACCACTCACTGGTACTACAACGAAAAAATTCCTCCTGCCCAGAACGGATTTTTCTCATAGCGCGCAATAGAAGCACAAACTGCTCGTGACTGACTGACAGGGAACCTACAGCTTTGATAAAGGTAGAATTTGTGTCAGTTTTCAGATCATAAACTTTTTCTCAGCTCAAAATTTGTCTATTGTCTTAGAAAAAACACTTTTTAATCGTTAGCTTCGGCTACACTCTGTCCACTCTAGCTAAGCTCAATCGCTGATTGGTTAGAGCGGTCACGTGGTACAACATGAACGAGCATGTGAGTGACACGAACGAGCCAAACTGTCATGAACGAGCCACAGGTTTAGAGCATGGTTCAGAAGCGCCCTTGTGGCCGTTCCGCTCATTCTCATCACGCAGAGTCTCATGGGGGGTAGTTCAACAGCGCATGGTCGATGGGCAGGGCAGCACCGGATGTACCTAGCCGCTAAAGGCTAAACTTGACTCACGCGCCATTGAGCATGGCCCGTTGACTTCAATGGGCTACACTCATTCATCCATTCACTCAAACTGGCAGCAATGTTGAAATGATGCCAGGGGCTTTTGCCAAAATTATGAGCTGTTAGCAGTTAGCACACTACCCTGTACGATGTCTGTTTGAATCATGGATCTATAATAAGAACTGGATAAGACATTCACCCTCTGTACTGACTAGTGGCCGATCCATAGGTACATACTGAAAACAATATGACGCCATCTTGGGTTCACCTTCCATATTTTGTTATTCTTCCATGTGTGTGCGTATTAGCTGTTCTTCCTGAAGGTGGGATCAGCGTGAACGTCAAATCCCAACTAATATTTGGAATTTGAGTCATTTTAAATAAGGCTAAGTATTACATTTTTTCAGTGTGGTTTGTCATTGGTTTATGCATCAGTGCTGTATATGTATTGTAGATCTCTGTGAAACCCCATCTCTGGAGCTAACCCTGGATTATTCGCTCTGTTCCCCAGGGAAGGCACCTGTCCGTGGGCACATTTCTCCACAGCTCCCCTGCACTTAGACTCAGCTTCAGAACGGATGCCTTTTACAATCATTGTCATTCACACTTCCTCTCTCACCCAGTGGAATCTAACTGTGTGATTTTCTTTGCTCGGAAATCTTTTATTCCACACTTTTCCATTCTCGGTTCTTTTTCACTGCCGAAATCTAAGTTATTCACAAACGAAATAGCAAAGCAGCCAGTGTGTCATTTCATTTGAGCTGGGTTGAGGTTGGGGTAGAGGCAACCAGGTGGATGTTTGTAGTATTCATTTTAATTTGAATTTAAATTATCATAGCAGTGGTGCAAGGTAACGAAGTACAAGTAGTAAAGTACTTTCTGCTCCACTACATTTTTGAACTGGACTGAAAAGTAAAAAGTACTTTTCATGTGATTTGAGGGTGTTATTTTTATCATGTTCGTGGTAACATCCTGACTGAAGGTTTAGAGTTCAAGCGTCAGCTTTGAGCAAACAAAAGTAAATACACAAAATTTATAAGAAAAATTAAGAAATTGATTTGTATTGCTACTGTTGACCAAACTCATTTCGTATCATTTTTGAATCGGTATCACTACATTTAGCACTTAAACATATTAACTACACTTGTGTGAAATACTTGTACTTTATACTCTTACTCTTAAAGTACATTTTTAAACAGATACTTAAATAGTTTTACTTAAGCAGATTTTTTCATGTGATACTTTTACTTTTACTTGAGTCATTTTTTGTCTCTGTATCTGTATTTTTACTCAAGTAACAAAACTGAGCACCTCATCCACCACTGTAACAAGTCTGGACTAAACAAGGACATATGACAGATTTCATGTTTTTCTGATTATTACTTAGTTTGTTGGGATAGTATATATGTATTTGTTTATCATAGTTAAGTGCCAGTTTGTGGGAAAAAAAGTTGAAAAGAAAAGTACAAAAATCCAGGAAGTAGCAGTGAGTTCTGAAACAGAATCCCTCTACCTAAGTTCATGTATTTTTATTTGTCTAATTATGACTCTTGTGTAATTTAAACATGTCTTAGCCCTTGTAAACATTATGGTCGCTTGGAAACAGTTAAGGAATTACCTCTGCGTGTGTCATATCTGTTGTAAAATTAGACAAATCACCAAAACTAAACCTGGGCTGGACCAGGAATAGGCTCCGGGCACAGGAGCATGCTAGGTAGCTCTCTGCGTCTCAAAGCTAGCGCTAACTTATATTAAAAGCATAAAATATAAAATAAAACAACCCATTGAAATTCAAACGGATTAATTTAAAGACTATACGATTGTTTTTATATGTCGATTTTTCATTTTGTGGTGTTATTTTAATATTTTTTATGCCTCAAATTTAGCCTTAGCGTTAGCACTGAGACACAAACACCTGCCTTTCTAAAATCCTCCGCTCACTGTCCACTGTCTTATGTTTAAATATGTATTCATTTTACCGCGACTCGGCAAAGAACCTCACAGAGACACAATTGGACAGGAAGTAGTGACGCTAACACTTGCCAGGCGCTGTCATGCACAGAGCCAATCGGACCAAGAGTGAACGAATCAAAGAAAAAAATGGGGCAACATTAGCTTAGTAGGTGGAGCATTCATCCATCAAACCACAGCTCCGACCGACGCATGCTGTTGTTTTGTCCACGAGCAAGACACTTTCTGCAGTTTACTGGTGCCAATCAACAACTTGAAAAACATTCTTACTATGAGAAGGATTTGCAGCTTCACTGATCTGCCCTGTAACTTGGCCCGGTAGCGCCACCTTTTGTTCTCCATGGAGTTACGTACGTTTAATTCCGTACTGCAGCATTCCAGGCAAATCAATTTCATCTGCCTGGAGACAAGCAGCTGGCGTTCCCTCCATCAGAAAAGTTACGCAATGCACCTTTATGGTCTTTCACACTATATAACTCACAATGGATTTCGTAGTTCGACGCCATACGCCTTTTGTTTGTGCCATTGCGATGATAGACCCAGCTTGTGCTCCCTATCTGGCTTTTCGGAAGACCAAGCTTGTAAATTGTAACTTTTGTGTATCTTCCCTAACTTCATTTGACCTGTTAACATTAATATATGGTCCACTGTCTCCCTTCTCCCCCAGTCACTCCCAAAGCAGTGCCAAAACAGGAAGACCCAGTCAAAATGATGTATGGTGCCAGAGATAAGGGGTCCAATGAAATAGCACAATGATCTGGATAAACAAGAACATGAAACTAGGAGGAATGCAGGGCTGTGGCAGAAATACTGTTCTAAGGCGGTTTTTTTGGAGATACAGGGAGAAAGCAGAATTTCACAGTTCACACCTGGTTTTTATCCCAAGTTTTGAGAAAAAGCAGAAGGGTGGGTCTGAACAATTTCGAAAAAAAAAAAAAAAAAGTTCTTGGATATGCTGTGAATAGTAATATGTTATCATTACTCAGTTTCTTTCTTGTTTCATTTTTGCTTTTTTTTCAAATTTGTGTAATATTTTTAAAGGCCTGTAGTGGATTTTTCCTCCACTTTGCTCTATTTGAGCAAAATGCGTCTTGCCTCAGTACAGACACATTGTATAAGCGACTCTTTAGGTCAAAATAAGTCTGCTGTGTACTGTCAGCAATTACAAAGCAATTTATTTATGAGAATCAGGAAGTGTGTAGATGGTACAAGCGGACTTATTTTGACCTTAAGATAGGCCTGTCACAGTAACATTTAAAAAATTTTGATATTAGAGACAATACAAACAACAAAAGACATTGGACATTTTGACCTGAGGGAATAAGGAGTGCGATAAGAATTGAATCTGTTCTTCTTACCTCTTTGTTTCTTTTGTTAATTATTTTTTTGCCAGTGTCAGTACAGCTAAGGGCAGCGGGCCTTCTTCCTGGTCGCACCTTTGACCCTGAGGGGGCGCTGATCAGGATGGCTGGATCGTCGTGGAGGCAACCCTCTGACCCGTTAGGATAACAATTTGTGAAGTACGATATATCGCTACAGAGAAATATTGTGATAAACGATAGTATTGAAACTACTTTATGCGACTGACACAATAACAATAAAGCAGGATAATCCCAGTAAACCATTTTTAACTTCAACCCTCTATAGCTCAAATCTTATAGTTTTACCTTAAAAAAACAAGAATCTCCCAACTACTGCAAAGAAAAAGTACACACGATAAATACTGACCCCCAAAAGATATTGTTTCGAATCCCGCTCTCGACATAAACATCATTGGTTGAACGTTCAGATCCAGAGACCCACAGGTTGACTCCGCAGTTCCAGCTCCCTCAGATGAATGCTGTCGTTGTGTCCTTGGGCAAAACACTTAACCCACCTCGCCTCCAGTGTCCGCGTACACCGGTGTATGAATGTGTGTGCGAATGGGCGAGTGGTTTCCTTGACGCAAAGAGCTTTGAGTGCCTTGAAGTTGGAAAAGCGCTGTATAAAGACGTGACCATGTTTGTATTGTCTTGTACTGTTGTTGTGTCCTTAGGCAAGACACACCTTAACAAGTACGACCGTGGTGTCTGCGAGTGTTGGTGGTGGTCGGAGTGGCTGATGGCGGAGATTGGCAGCCTCTCTTACGTAATTCAGTCTTTTAGACTTTGTAGATTTATTTTGAACTTGAATTACATTTCATATTACCACTGTTTCGGGCAAAACACTTTCTGACTACATTCCATCTCTGTTTGTTTGGTGAAAGTGGGTAGTTGCTAATCCATTTCCTTGCACTGCGCACCGTGCGATCGTACTCATTCACCATCTTATTTTGTCTATTTTGTTTTTACAATTCCTTACACGAGCGTTTTTATATATGACCCCACACCGCTCCATATACATAACAAAACCGGGGGCTCATCCTTGATTTGAACTTGTAACAAAAACATCTCAAACTTTACATCAATGCTTCTCCTTCTCCAGCGCAGTCCCCTTGAAACTTGCCTACTTTCTCTGAGATACCTTCAACTGTATGAACTCTGGAAACAGCAGATAAAAAAACTCTTTCAAACTCATGTTTATGTGGAATTGTTGGCTCTTAAAAGGACCATGATTCTAAACACGAGCCTCCTTGAGACTTGGATGTCACTTTTGAATCACCCTCAAGAGTTTTTTGTCAATATTTTTTGCTCTAGAAAACTGTCTTTTTGCAAAAGTTTATCTCTGAATGCTAAAGCTACACTTTAAAAAAAACGTATTATAGTTTACCGTAGTGTGTTGCCAAAAGAATAGCTACATTTGTGGATAAATTAAACGTTTAAAGAGGGGGTATTTTACTTCTATGGGGTATTAACTGCTAACACAACATATTTAGATCACCATGTTGCCTTTTATTGTTTTGAAAATCCTATATTCGCCAGAAACAACGTATTAGCATGTTTTTTATGAGTTTCACTTTCTTTTTTGACACTCTAACCCCTCCGCCCTTGGTGTGTTTGTGATCTATAGCCATGTTAAACCAGTGTAAATGTCCAATTAACTACTATCTAAATGTGATATTTAGCAGTAAAAATCCTCTTCTTAAGTACGTCTCTGGTCTCCTCTAACTCACATTCACTCCTCTTTTATATTTAGATGTCATTTTGGTGATTTTACGGCTCCCCTGCACACATGTGACTTTTTATGGAGCGTAGGCCAGTTTTGATGTGGTTCTTGTAGATACGACCGAAGCACTACTACTAAGTTTAAAAGAAAACATTTATCAAAGCGTTGCCGCCGCTGCTGCGTAAATGCCACTGTTAGAAGTGTGTTTTCAGAGGACAGGGATTATTTCCACCACCGTGACTGTAACAATCCGCATTTTTTTTTTTTTAGGATTATAATTATTGCGATGGCTCGGGCAAGAGGGGCTTTGTCGCGTGTTGTAACGAGAATGGAGTGTACACAAAAAGGCTGGCACATAAAAGAACAACTTACAGCAGTTGTTAGTGAGGCTTGGATTGATACTAAATATTGAGGTATCGAAAAGTATTGCGTAAAAAATATTGATAAATAGCTTTTTTATATAGTTTATATAGTTTTAGATCAGTTCTAAAACTAGCTTGGGTGGAGCGAAGATGATACCAAGGTAAAATACCACCCCTTTTAAGTAGTATTCACTGCTAAAACATAACATATTTAGATCACCATGTTACCTTTTATCGTTTTGAAATATATTCGCTGAAAACAATGTATTATAATGCTCGTTTTTGGCGCTCTCAGTCCCTCTTCCTTTTGTTTCCCCTTCCCAACGCGATCACAACACAATCGGTGAGCGTCCCACTTATGAAACTACTGCACATCGTGTCAAGTTTGTGAAGTTGTTGTAGATGATGTAGAATCGTGGGCTGAGCTTTGGACAGAATCCTATTGCTAACTATAAGGAGGGTTCGAATAGGGCCCGGCAGAGATCGCTAGATTGCTCAAACATGCATGGATGACCTCAAACACACCCTCAGGCATGTTTTTGATGAGGGAAGGTTATAATATGGTAGAAAGCATAATACCCCCTCCTTCTTAGTAAAGGAGTTTCAATGCATTTTAATACAAAACATATTGGAATCGGTATGGGATTGATAAGTCACTGTACTACTTGGTATCGAAACAAAAATCACTGGTCACCCATCAGTAATAATTGTGTTGAGTTTATGTCAGATGCTCTTCCGTTCAAAGTTTCTAGTGCCCTTCCATTTCAACCAGAATTGTGCTCAAATGTGCCTGTAAATGTCTTGGTTGAGATTCAAGAACTACTCAAATGTGTATGTACCGTAAAATTAACCTTAGTATTACCGAAATATTACTATGTGCATTTTTTTTAAACATTTCTTACATTTTTGTTCACTCATTTGCATAACTAACTATTTGATAATTCTTTTTTCAACCACTAGAGGCACCATTCTTCCTTTAAAACCTCCATCTCCGCATTGTCATTCCTCATTACTCCCACCTGCTCATCCAAACGGACAGGTATACAACGGGAAGGCGGGACGGGTCTGCGATGTCCTCTTGTGTCTTCGTCTCACGTCGCCGCGGAGACGAGACGCCCCCCTTCCACCCCCCGCACGCACATACCTTATCCCCCACCCCACATTGTTTACGCGTGCACAGGCTACGGTAAACAATCTCCCAAATTAACATATAAAGTGGAAAAGGTCCATGTAGGCCCCGCTAAAGCAAACCTAGCATTCGAAAGCCCATCTCTGCTGACTCCGTATAGCACTCGGACGTAGCATAACTAAAAATCACGTGTCGAAGTAAATGTATATAAAGCTATCAGTGGGAATGGATTTAAACAGCGCTACAATGCTAGTATTTGAGTCAATGTGCTTTTAAATGGCCATATACAGACTGCATCGCTAGGTTCACGGCGGACATTTTTCTTCCTTAAATGCTAATAGGTGTTGCTAGCTTATAAATATTTACTGTCTAAGGGAGTCGGTAGTACGAGCTTGTTCTATGTGTTCCCTCGTTGTGCTTTAGCGTAAGTAAAATAATTATACACCATACCAGCTGAAATGACCAATAGCGAGCACTAATTGGGCTCCTGACTTTTATGCAGAAACGTCAGTTGGTCTAACATCTAATAACTCTTTATTTGGTTTGTGTTTTACTGCTAAAATGACTAGACCCCTTATAAGTGGTGAAGGTGTTTGGATTAAAAGAATCTGGGAAGATAAAGGTGCACTATCTTTTCTGGTGTAGGATATGACAAGCTAGCGAAGCCACCAGGTGACTTTACCAGGTGAAGTTACTGGGAAGATCTGTGGAGAGGTTATCCTGCTCACAGTAAGAATGCACATTTTTCAATAAAAAAACATTGCCACTCTGTTGTCTGCAGAAAATGTGGACAAAAACAACAAAAAAAAGTCATAAGATATAAATATGGTAAATAGTTACATTTTTATATAGCGCTTTTCTACCTCAAATCAAAGCGCTTTACGTCAAGGACCCACTCACCCATTCAATTCACACACCAGTGCACACTGACACTGGGGCATCTTGCCCGAGGACACAACAACAGCATTCATCTGTGGGAGCTGGAATTGCACCGCTAGTGGATCTGACCGCGAACCAACTGAGCTACTATCGCACATGAAATAAAATCACTAAAATACAAAGATCCAATATCTAATGTCCCTCACCGACTTCTGAGTTTGTATGATGTCCTTTAAAACTATTCTTCGCAAATACAGTTTCTTCTTATACTTGTAGCTTATGTTAAAAACTCCTCATGGCATAAGCACTGAAAACAATATTTTCTGTGTAATCCATAATTAACATTCCTCCAACTTGTCCTGTTGTTTATGCACTCATGTCTGAGGAAGTCCACTGCAAACTCAATTCAAACGCCCTTCCTCCATCCCTCCATCCCTCCCTCAATCTTTCTCTCTCTTTGTCTGTGTCCATGACTCTGGCACTATTTACAAGAGATTACCGCAAATCAAAGGTGCAGACGATGCTCTAACAGGCTCAGAGTTGACTGTTTTATTATTAGTTTTATGTTGGGCTTTTAGGCCTGTGCTTTATTGCTGCAATTAAAAGAACAGTGGCTAACACATAATGTCATATGCTCAGACTGAGATACGGCATAGTACTAAGTCTATTTATATGGTGTTGAAGTGATAGTGGTGGATTTGGTTAAGTACCTGTCTTACAACATGGTGTTTGCTGGTTCAGGTATCATATAAGCTGTTCTAAAGTTGGGCAAGACACTTTACTTGCTAGAATGATTGGTTAAGAAAAAAGGCTGGAAGGAAAAATGGATAAATTAATAAGAAAAGGTTTCACAGTAAAATCTGGAATATTGCCCACAATATATTAAAATTACTTCAGAATGATATTACTCAAGTAGAAAAAAGGGATCCGAGACATTCAGCTGAAGTAAGAGGAGAAAAGTACTTGGGGAGACTACTACTGAAGTAAGAGTAACTGTAACAGCACCTGTCTGAACATAACATCTGGTTTATAATTTGAAGTTAATGTAACTGGAAGGAGAAAGCATAAAATAACGCGCAAAATGTGGTAGTTTCAAAGACTTTCCCACAAAAACATAGTAAAAAGTAAACCATGTCTGAAGAGGAGTGAAAGAAACTATTGTCCACATAAAGCTATCTCACTTGACTTACTAAAACTTTTACTCAAGTATCGGCCTGTCACGATGAATACTACATTGACTTATTGTTGAATACAAGACGGATGGGACAATACTTTTTGGGGGTCAGTATTTATCATGGGTACTTTTTGCTTGCAGTAGTGGGGAAAGTTTGGTTATTTTTCTGTACCACAATTAGATTTGAGCTGCAGAGTGAATTATGAAGTTCTATGACCCATTATAGATACAAACTAACTACTAACTACTACTGCATTCTGTTATTTATTTATTCCAATTTGTGTTGTTGGTTTTTTTTTAAGAATATTGTACATTTAGGATACTTTTTGAAATAAGTCTGCTTTATGGTTTGGTTTCAGTATTATCATTTATTGTCTGTATTAATGTCCTATGTAATATTACCAGTCGCTCACACAATACATTTGAGCGAGGTGTCTTAACTAAAAGTAGAACATTACGCACAAACCAGGGCATACGCACTTTACATTTATTACTGGCTAGAATGTGATGATGTCATACTCCCAGATGGGGGGCAAGACACAGTTTTCCCTATTGATTACATTGTATTTTACCATGAAATATCCAAAAGGTAAATTGACAAATGTTGAACTTGACCATTCCTGTTATGGATAGACCCTAGAACTCCCTATATTACGACAGAAACCTGCATTTTAACAGCATTCATTTTTGGCTGCCCCATCTGTATTGACTATTATTGGCCGACGTCATCTGCAAACCACCAGTAAGACAACCATTCTTCCACCTGAGCCAATGTTGCGCCAATGAATCAAAAACCTATTCTCTTTTAGTCACTTCACAAGATAATGATAGTAGCATTACGCCACGTACTATTTATATACTATCACAAACCATAGAGTAAGGTCTCCAGCCGTCCCTCTGACAGCAGACCCTCTCAGCCTCTCGGTGTGTGATGGAAGACAGCTCCAGAGTGTGGCCTATGCATCAGAGCCCAGCAGAGCGCTCATGCAGTCAGGTGGAGCAACTACATCCAGCCCACAGGAGGACAACCTTCTTTCAGGCTACACACTACTCCAGACAGTCAACCGGGCCAATACTTTAGAACTTACTTCCTTCAGTGTACAATCGGCTAAGTACATTTCTTCTAACTGTTTAATTATGCTAAATGGTTAAAGAAGTTGTTTTAGGGATATTTTGAATCTTTCTCATTCTATATGAGAGGACAAAACAAACAAACTGATAGGACACGGGGTTGGCAGCACTCATGCTTGCAAGTTTAGAGCTATGCCTAAGGTCTGTTTGATAATCTTGAGTGCCTTTAAGGGCTGTTCAAAGTGCTTTACCACATGATGAAATTAATTAAACACAAATAAAAAATTTGTAATAACAAATAATAAAAAATACACAGATAGCGTAAAGAAGTAGCCTTACATTGTGGTTAGCCCATAGACTGTATAAAGAATAGGACTAAGGGATTGTGACGTCACCTATAGCGTTCGGCTCCAGCCAAATGACGCTCGTCGTGGCTAGAGCAGTTATAGCGGCGAGTTTGGAGCTAAGTTCCATATTTAGAATTCCAACTGCGAGTATCATAGCAACCAAAGAGCCAATCTGGAGCGAGGCTGTTGAAGGTAAAACCTCCAACAATCAAACCTGCTGCTAACGCTAGCAGGAGCGACCTCGGGGAAAGAAGGTGCCTTATTGGTCTGTTATTAATGTTCATATCTTGATTTATAGACAAAATAGCTGAATAACAACATTAGGATCATGTAGCGCGGATTAATACGAACATTCTAAGAGCAAAATGATGAGCCTGACAGCACCAATTGCGGAGAGAGGGGTGACAATTTTTCAATAGAAAGTGAATTGGAGCCAGAGTCGATGGAGCTGGAAGTGCGCTCATGCTCATTTCCTACAGTATTTGTAACGTGTCGGCTAGCGGGTTTGCTCTGTCCTCTTATATATACAGTTTATACAGTTTA
>KN483323.1:21959-54206 GCA_000787095.1 Periophthalmodon schlosseri | reverse complement strand
CAACTGAGCTACTGTCGCCTGCGTAAAGAGTAAAGTAACTTCAAAATAATTGTACTCAAGTAGAAGTATAAAGTACTTGTCCAGGAGTTTATTCAATCAAGTACGTGCAAAAACGTGTTGAGGGAAACTACAACTTGAGACAGAGCGATATAGTAACTGTTTGGACGTAACATCTGATTTATAACAGACAAGGACAAAACATCACATTAAATAATGAACAAAATCTGGTATTTTCAAAGGATCAACCACAAAAATTGGACAAAAACAAAAAACAAAAACTCTCTAAATCGCATCTGTTTCCACCATCACAGTGGGAAGAAGAACCAAAACTTAAGTCCTGTTACACTGTCAAATATATTTCTCAAGTAGGAGTAAAGTGCCGGAATTACAAATTTTATGAAAAAGTCACTCAATTAAACTTAACTGAGCACTACCCACCTCTGAAAACACATAGCGTATTTATTTCTGTATTTCTACATCTGTTGTAATAAATTCACATATTTTTGTATTAATATTCAGAGTCTTGAAGCGACTGAAGTGAACCTGTGAGCGTTTGTTTGAGAAATCTTTAACTGCTCATTTTCAAGACGCCATTTTGCCGATCAGCTCCTGTTTTAACCGTTTCAATCATTTGCCTTATTGCTACTTTGCCTAAGTTAGTAGTTTTCGTTTATCTTTTAGCGCAGTACCTCCCTCTTGTGTTCATTTTGGGTTAGTCCTTTTGCATTTAAACACCTGTTCTTGTCTCTGGTTGGGTTAGTTTTAGTTTTGCTCTTTTCCAGCTGAGTTGACCCCAGTTGGGCCCAGCTTTCGTTAATATTCTCTGTATTAATTTGAGGCTTTGTCAAATTTAAACTTATTTTTACACCTTTGTCCCTGCGTTTCTGTTCGGTCCACTACGCGCCCACTGCTCTGTACTCACTTCGCCCTCCAGTTTTATTTTCTTAATCGGTGATACGCGTCGGTTTCAGGATTCGGCAGCGTCGCGCCGTCATTTTGGCGGAAATGAAAAAAAATCTGCTAGTCGCCAGTGTGATCTGCATCTGTCCATAGGAGGGGCACATAGGGAGCGTATTTATTTCTGCATTTCTCCGTCTGTTGTAATGAAAGCACGTATTTCCGTATTAATATTCGGTGTGTTTTTGCTGACTGCGCCACACTGAGTGATTGAAGTGAACCTGCCGTCCTAAAATCCCGCTTCTCTCCGTGAGGAAACTCCATCTACAAAAGTCTCGCATTCCAGTCCAGAAAAAGCGCTGAGTGCCGCGGTCCTCCAAGAGACTCTTCCTTTGAAAACGAGAGACGGGCTCGCGCAGGTAGTTAGTATAAGCAGCTTTTATCCTTAATCTTCGCTTCAAGACGCGAAACAGAGAGACGGGGATGTAGAAAAGAGGAAGCAGTCATTTATATTTAAACTCACTTTCATTAAAAGGGCCTGGAGCTGATTTTTTTTTCCACGTGTTTGAGCTAAATTTGCCTCGCCCCAGTACAGACCCACAAGCGGCCCAGAGGTCCGAGTAAGTCCGCTGCGTACCGTCCGCGTCAAATTATAAACAGCTTTTACAGCCCGGTAATCAGTCAGTGTGTGGTTAGCATGCTAGCTGTCAGCATCACCGCGATGGCGAAACTCTGGTTTGCGGCGGTCCAAAGTTATCCCTCACTTGCCTCACGAGTGACGAGTTCATAAGCGCTTTTCGCGGCTTTCAGGGACCAGAGCGGAGTTTTGCCGTCGCGGTAACGCTAACGGCAACTAGCATGCAAGCGCGCACTTCCAGATTATCAGACGATGAAACACTTTAATTAGATGCAGATATTGAATTGTAGTAGAAACATTGAATTGTGGTAGTGTTTAGTTACCGAATACCTGCAGTAAAACGTATTTTGCAGCGTTTTCCGTCACATGGTCCAATCAGATACTGTACTCTGAATACTTAGAATACTTTTACATCCAGATGCATTTAAATTATAGTGGAAAAAACGCAACATATGTTTGTTTCACTGTGTTATGCGTTTCCTATGTCTAATTGGAGAGGGGAAAAACAAAAAAAAAACACACATGCTCTGATCACAACAGCTGTGTTTTATATTTTTCTCATAGTTAGCTGCAGTTTGAAGCCTAAATTGTGTGATCAAGTTCTATAATGTGTTCTTTAGGTTTTAGTAAAGTGACCGTAGTCTGAAAACCACCAAATGAAAGAGTAACTGCGCTGGAATAGTTACTCAAAATGTTTATTCTGAATACAATATATCTGTACTGGGGCAAAATACAAAAACAATTTGGGTAGAGGGCATTTGAAAAAACAACTAAATCTCACATTAATCTCACTGTATTTCTCAAAGTCGTCCCGCGTTTTCCTCGCCTCGGCTAAACTTTTGCACAGAGAGGTGAATGCGTTGACATCGGGGGTTGTGCAAACATTGAACTGAACTTTAAAACATGGTCGTACGCTGTCCTTTGCTCTGCGCACACACCCGCCACACACCCACACACGCACACACGCACACACACCCACACACACACACACGCAGATTGAGAGAGTGTATAAAAAGGGATGGGCCCAGGATCTACTTCTCTCTTTCAGCCAAACAGACCTCAAGTCAAACCAGTCCAGGGTCTAACTTAAACGTCCAACTGCAGCGAAAATGCCGGCTGATTACAACGGGCGCTGGGAGATGGTGAAAAACGAGAACTTTGAAGAGGTCATGAAGGCCCTGGGTGAGTTGCTGTTGTTATAACTTACATATTTACATTTTTATAGCACCATTTCGGTATATTCTCATACTGGAAACTGCACCACTCACACCCACAGTTACTACTAGCGCATTTCATACACGTGCGCGGCGCAGCAACACACGTAAACAGTCACAAGAACAACAACAACTCTGAACTAAACGCAAAATATCAGATCATTACTGTATAAATATATATATTGCAGTTACGCAGCACTGCCGAATCCTATGCGTATCACTGATTATAACGTTTTTGGTTGAGAAGACTCCATACGCCAAAACTAAATCACACATTTTAGTTAAAAAAAGAAAGAAAAAAAAAAAAGTGTAGGTCTAATTGTTCATGTCTGTGGTTTAAAATTAGGTAACAGTGATCATTTCGCTTTCATTTTGGTGCAGAAGTGCGTCAGGAGGACACTAAAATTGTTAACTATTCTGTAGACCTACTTCAATTGTAATTTTTTCCGAGGCGCATCTGGGAACGCCTCAAGGAACGCCAGAATTCCGCAGCGCTCTGGTTGAAAATCGAATTCGTTATGAGAAAAAGAGGAGCTGACAGGAAGAACAAACAATTAAAGGCGCCTTATTTTTAAATCTTGATAATGTGAAAAACAGAACTAGTTCATTTTAAACAGTTTGCAGTGGGTCAAAGTTATTCCTCACTCACCTTATGCGTTTTGAACGTCCTAATTATTCACCGTGATGAGTTTATAACTGTGGTGGATGAAGTACTCAGTTTTGTTAGTTAAGTAAAAGTACAGATACAGAGGTAAAAAGTTATACAAGTAAAAGAAAAAGTGTCACATGAAAAAATCTACTTACGTAAAAGTATTTAAGTACCCGTTTAAAAATGTACTTTAACAGTAAAAAGTAAAAGCATTTCACATAGGTGTTGTTAATTTTGTGTATTTATATTTGTTTGCTCAAAGCCGAAGCTTGAACTCGAAACTTTAGTCGGGACGTTACCTCCTCAAATCATATGAAAAGTACTTTTTACTTTTCAGTCCAGTTCAAACATGTAGTGGAGTAGAAAGTACAGATACCCGCTCTCAAATGTAGTGAAGTAAAAGTAAAAAGTATCCACTGTAAAATGTACTTAAGTAGCGTACAGATACATAAAAATTCGACTTAAGTACAGTACTTTACTACTTGTACTTTGTTGCGTTAAAAAGTGGGTTAAAAAGTGCCTTTTTACAACTCCCAGAGACGAGAGCGGCGTTTTACCACGGTAACGCTGACAAAACTAGCATGCTAACCAACACTTCCTAATAACCGGACAATAAAATGCTATCTAAATAGATGCAGACAGCACACAGTGGACTTATTTTGACCTGAAGAGCTGCTGATACAATATATCTGTACTGGGGGCAATTAGCATTTTACTCAAGAGTCTGGTACGGGACCTTTGACTTCACAAAAAGCTTCAGTAATTGAGAAGATCATTTCATACAGTTTTGATGCAAGGAGACAGACCACAGATCAGACTGGGAGCCGTGATTTTAAAGAAGAAAAAAGAAAGAAAGGGGAGAAGGGGAGAAGGAGAGGGAGGAAAATTTCAACCTTACTAAATTTTTTTCCTCTTCTTTCAAAATTTTCTGCCCTTTCTTACACGTTTTTTTTTTTCTTTTATTACTTACCAACCACAGACCATATTAGGAATTCCAACCGCGAGTATCATAGCAACCAAAGAGCCAATCTGAAGTGAGGTGAAGTGAACACTGTCAATCAAACCTGTTGCTAACGCTAGCGGGAGTGACCTCGGGGAAAGAAGGCGCCTGATTGGTCCGTTATTAATGTCCATATCTTGAGTTACGGACACAACAGCGAAATAAAAACACGAGGATCATGCAGAGCGGGTCAATACGAACATTTTAAGAGCAAAATGACGAGTCTTGACAGCAGCAGTTACAGAGGGAGGGGCGACGGTTTCCTGACGTAAAGTTAATTAGAGCCGGAAGCGCGCCCATGACCGCTTCCTATTTGGAACGCGGCGGCTAGCGGGTTAGCTACGTCCATTTATGTAAACGGTCTATGTTACCTACCCACACGAAGAACAGATGCCATTCTTATCATCTCGTTACCCCTTTCAAACCCTCCCTACTCCCTCAAGTCAAAAAGTTGTATTGTTTGTATCGTCTCTAATATCGCAATAAAAAAATAAGATAAAAAAGAAGAAAGAGCTACTATCTGCCGCCCATTTGACACTTCTTTGATCCCAAACCGTTCCATAATTCACTGCTATCTGCAATTCATGATACAACCTTGATACGATTATGTGGGGAACTCTGCATAGGGAATAGCGTCTGCAGCCTCTTATTTCCAGCGGGTGTGTTTGGGAAAGACGTCCGTATGGAAATGGCTCGAGCAATCATTTAGATGGGTAAATATAGGCACCTCATCTGGAATGCGATGGGCGGAAATTGAATTCTCACTTAAGGGCAAAAGGAATGAATATCAAAATGGCGGGGTGACCGGGTCGTACGCTGAGGCGAGGGGCAGGGGGAGCTCATTTAAGCCGGTCCGGACTCGTAGCAAGGTCGTTTTTAAAGGGAAAAAAAAAAAAAAAAATCGCACTGTCAAAACATCAGGAGTCAGGAACGGATTAGACGAGAGATCAAACATGGGAGAAGTAACTGAAATGAGGTAGGTTCAAGTGAAAGTACAGATACAGCACAATATTATCATATCGAATTTGACTAAGAATTGACTCTAGGTTCAAAACATTGTAGAATCCTAATTTAAAGGTCCTATATTAAGCTAAATGGACTCTTGTGAGCTTTAAGCCATGTTAGAATGTTGTTACCTCCTCAAAAACATACCTAAAGTTGTGTTTTGTTTTCACATATACACGTATTTTCCCGAGTATAAGTCGCACTGGAGTATAAGTCGCACTGGAGTATAAGTCGCACCAGCCAAAAACTGCATAATAATGAAGAAAAAAACATATTTCACATATAAATCGCATCTGAGTATAAGTCACAACCCCGGCCAAACTATGAAAAAAAGTGCGACTTATAGTCCGGAAAATACGGTACTCAAAATACTCAAAATGAAAAAAGGAAAGAAACACTCACTTCTTCAACTTGTATTTGTGCGTTACATTTCACAATCAAACCTCCAACACTCTTTACCGTCAAAAGTTCATACATTTACTCGTGATTTGGAGTTTAAAAGGTAAAAAATAAAGCAGAGCGAGTCGACACTGGGCAGGAGCAGACACATTGGTCAATTGTTGGTCAGTTAATGATGCATTTTGCTTTTAAATCAGCTAAATTCACGCGGTCTCGTAATGAGTGTTATTTTATCTATTTTAGAGTGTATGTGCCATTTAAGGAAAAAGCAAAATGTAACTAATTTTTAGCAGATTTGGCTTAATTAGATGGATAATATATATTTAATACCATCTATCGCAGTATAATTAGGGGACAGTATCATGATAGAAAAAAACTCCAACTCCAACTTTAACTCTACCATCAAGTACGATGCTAATCTTAACATTTTGTCTGTTCAAGTTCTCATTCATCAAGGTTTCCTCCACGTTAAAAAAGAAGGGGAAAAAAGCTATGTATGGAACTTTTTCTTTCTCTTACGGTGTCATGAAGTCAACTCCAGACGAGAGGAGCCTTTTCTGTAGCAGCGCCCTCTGCCTGTCAGATCCTTTCAGTCTTTAACGCTGTTTAAGACTAGACTGAAAATTGACCTCTCCTCCCTGGCATTTAACACTAGCTACACAGGATTGGTGTTTTATTGTTCTTTTCTTATGTAATCATGTTATCTGTATATTTGTTTGACTTTTACGTGAAGCACTTGGGTCAGAAGTTGTTTTAAAAGCACTACATAAATCAACTTGAACTGAACACACACGAACCCCATAATCAATAAATGCCGTTATTTTCAACTAGTCTTAATTAACCTTTTCTCTCTTTATTGTGTTTTTTTAGACATTGACTTTGCCACCAGAAAGATCGCCGCGCACCTTCACCAGACCAAAGTGATCGTCCAAAACGGAGACAAGTTTGAGACAAAGACGCTGAGCACCTTCAGGAATTATGAAGTGAATTTCACGATCGGAGTGGAGTTTGAGGAGCAGACCAAGGGCCTGGACAACAGGAAAGTCATGGTGAGATTTGGTTTCAATCAAATTTTCGAGGTATGATTATGATTATGTAATCGTTTATTGTGATAAGGAAGACATTGTATATATTCGTGATAATCTCACGATCGGAGTGGAGTTTGAGGAGCAGACCAAGGGCCTGGACAACAGGAAAGTCATGGTGAGATTTGGTTTCAGTCAAATTTTCGAGGTATGATTATCAACAAAGACAATAACCATTATATCTCCAGAATGAGCAGAAAAAAGCTACTTCTCCAAGATGTTCTCTTCTAGATCGTTGTTGTTTTCACTGATAATAAAGTACAACACTATAACAGTTGTTTAAATATGGAACTTATTATAGTAAAAGAACAATTTAAATCTGTCAACCGGACAAAAAGTTGTCGGAGTGAAGACTTTCGCTGCTTCACCTAAGCCGCTTCTTTACTTCTGGTCAGCTGACAGATTTGAATATTTCTTTTACTATGGGTCATACCTGGACGACTGAGGGATTACACAGATACGGAACTTATTCTTAATATTAAAATTATAATTATTCATACTCAGAACATTTTTAAACTATCTGCAACTTTAACAATTATCGTGACATAACCGTTAATCGCAATTAATTTGGACATGATAATCGTGACACCAAATTTCAGTATCGCCCCATGACTAGTCACGATAACTGGTAGAGACGTACTGCGATAAACGATAATATTGAAACTACTTTAAGCCACTGACACAATAACAATAATGCAAGATAATCCCAGTGAACCATTTTTAAACAGACGGTATCATTAAAAGGCCTGAGCTGAAACCTATAAAGTACTATTATTGGTCAGTAATTGGCCATAAAGGTCACTTATTCAACCTTTTACAGCTCAAATGTGATCGTATTACAACAAAAATACCCCAAATCTCCCCAAGTTTACAAAAAAATGGACAGATGATAAATATTCAGCCCTAAAATATCTTATTGCAGCTTTTATGTATCGAACAATAAGTTGATATAGTGATTATCATGACAGGCCGACATATACCACAACTGGCAAAAGGATCTCAAAGAACCTCAAAGTTGAAGACAAAAGTTAGTTAGTTTGAAAAAAGTGTGGGTCAGTGTCATCTGTTTATTATACCCTATTTTCTGGAGCATAAGTCGCGGCGGAGTATAAGTCGCACCAGCCAAAAAAATGCATAATAATGAAGAAAAAAACATATATTTCACATGAAAGTATAAGTCGCACCCCCGGCCAAACTATGACAAAAAATGCGACTTATAGTCCGGAAAATACAGTACTTTGCAGTGTTTCCCATTAATACCTACATCATAGTCTAAAAACAAGGTTATAAGACAATATTTGGATATATACCTTATGCTTCTACTTACCTTGCATAAAAACAGTTAAGAAATGACGGCTTGAAGATTAAATAGAAACATGATTTGGATAAAAGCTCTTAAATAGGCCTGTCATGATCATTTCTATATCGACTCATCGTTCGTTTCAGTAATTTTTGTGGGTCGGTATTTATTGTGGGACTTTTTCTTTGTACTACTGGGAACATTTTGGTCATTTTTTTCTGCAATATGGTAAGATTTGAGCTGTAGAAGGTTGAACTATGAACTAAAATTACACAAACGAATTACTCAAGCGGCGCATTTTTGCTATTCACTTGTACAGCTGAACAAAATGTAACAATATTGTATGTTTAGATGACTTTTTTTGTGAATAATTGTGCTTTATGGTTTCAATAGTATCGTTTATCGCCTATATTTACTTCAGCAACACATCCCACTTCAGAATTTGTTATCGTGACAGGCCTAGTCTTAAATGGGTAAACTGTGCCGCTCTAGTCACAACTAAAAAAAAAAGGATTTGGAACTGAACTCCGATCTGAGCCCAGTATCTTAAAAGTTCCCAAACACCTTGATCACCTTGATCCTCCTATTAAATACTGTGATGCTTGTTCAGACTCTGGTTACCTGGGACGGGGACAAGCTGGTGTGTGTCCAGAAGGGAGAGAAGGAGAACCGCGGCTGGAGGCACTGGATCGAAGGGGACATGCTGCATCTGGTGAGCGACAATGACACGTTATTAGATAAAGTCGTGTTTTAAAAGATACACTCTGTAACTTTTCTGTCGGGTTGTCGTCTCCGAGGAGATGTTATCGCTTTGCCTGGAACGTTCAGCGGCGCGGCTTTAAAATTGCACGTCTATTTAATTGGTTTCTTTAGCTTCTGATGCTGAAAAACGCACTGAAAAACGCGCTTTTTTTTACTGCGGGGTCGCTCGCCCACAGATCTGACCCGACCTTCGCTTGGCGGAGTTGCCTGCTTATCTCCGAGGAGATAGAGAAGTTCAATGTCATACTGTGTAACATTCTGTCGCCATGGAGACAAGCAAGCGGCGGACTCTGCACTAGAAACGTACATAGTGGACCTTCAGCATATCGTTTTGCGGAATTCGTTAAAATTTTTTGTGATATGCGAGAAAATATCCATTAAAGAGTCATTAATCCTGTATCCAGAACTAGACTGACACTTCTTTGTACGGTCAAGACAATGAAACTATCGCTCGATCCTGATTCATACTGAGATAGGAGGAGAAGGACAACTTTTACCCACAATTCCAACTCTCTAAAACTCACTGGCCCATCTGTAGCATCTTGAATACCGCACTTTCCTCTTGAAACATGGTCTACTGTTCAAGTCTGGCATAAAAACACAATCTGGAGACACAATCTGAAGCGTTACAGATAAGAACAGGCTCTTATAACCGTGTGCAATAATAATAAAGGGATTCATGCACTAATACCCAGTCTGATTAGGAATTATACAGCCCCTCGAACACCGCTGCATCATGGGTAATCTGGTCTAAAGGTCTGTTTTGTCTCTTTAGGAAATCTTTGTACAGGACAAGGTCTGCCATCAAGTCTTCAAGAAGGCGTAATAACTCAACATCTCTGCACGTCTGACCGTTTCTATTTATACTGCACTTTAATAAAGAACTGTAAACACGCTTTGGTTTCATGCAGTGTTTTTATTTGTGTGGTTTAAAGGGCCCATGTTACGCTATTTTCTGATCTGTTATAATGTCGTTTCCTCATCAAAAACACACCTGAAGTTATGTTTTGTCTCATTCACACGTTTAACACACGGACCCTGCACATTTAGGCCGAGTTCTTCTCTCAAACAGAAAACACTCCGTTCCACCTTGTGATGTCACGTGGTAATACAGGAAGTGCTCCGCTGTGTTTTTAAACTCCGCGCACCTTCACTAGAATCATTTGGATAAATTCAGATCTGGAATTGAGAATCTCTGTTAACCAAAAGGTACCTTGAAAACTGCCGCTTCATGACATCACAAAGTGGAACAGAGCATTTTGAGCCTTGGAGATGTAGACAGACTAGTAATAAACGGTTACTCAAACGTGTGAATGAAACAAAACACAACTCCAGGCATGTTTTTGAGGGGGTAACACCATTCTAAGATGCCTAAAAGCTCACAAGAGTCAATTTTGTGTAATACAGAACCTTTAAACAAGTGTTATGGAAATATAACTAGAGACGTGATTTTTACATTCACACTGCAGGTGAAATATAGGGCCAAATCACAATCATGATCAAATTACATGGTACTAGCGCTTACTATTCAAACTTGGAGAAGAAATCGGGCATGTTGAGACCTCATTCTAGCTGTAGAAAGCGCACTTCTGTATTTTATTTCTGCATATTATCTATTTTGATTAATATGAATATATATATTGTTTATCTGCGAAACACCTTGTAAGCTGATCTCTGTGAAAGGGGCTCTATAAATAAATAAATGTTACTTACCAATACTATAATAGGCCAACCCATTCTGTTCCACCGGGTGATGTCATGTAGTGGTAGTTTTTAAGTTAAGGTACCTTTAGTTTAGTAGAGATTTGCAATTCCAGGTCTGAAATGATCCAAATGATTCTAGTGAAGGTGTGTGGAGTTTAACAACACAGCGGAGCACTTCCTGTATTACCACATGACATCACAAGGTGGAACAGAGTGTTTTCAGTCTGAGAGAAGAACTCAGCCTAAATATATGGGATTTGTGTGTTAAACATGTGTGAATGAAACAAAGCACAGCTCCAGGTCTGTTTGTGATGAGGAAACAACACATTTTCCATGTGGTCTCTTCATCAGTCCTAATAGAAGCTAAGTCAAGTGGTTTTCAGTAGATTGGCTACAAAGTTCGGGTGACCAGATTTTCAAAATTTAAAAAATGGGTTTGGGATGGTTGATAATAATAAACTTGTGAAAAAGATGTAATTAAGAACATTATTAGGCACTCGCTCCATTTTCAACTCACCTGTGAATCAGTTTATAACATGAGAGACTTCTGTCATTGTGACAGCGTGAACCTTTTCAAACAGTTTTCTGTATTTAAACCAGTGGTGGAACGTAACAAAATATAAGTAGTAAAGTACTGTACTTACGTACAAAATGTAGGTATCTGTACTTGACTTAAGTACATCTTAAAGTGAATACTTTTTACTTTTACTTTACTACATTTGAGAAAAGTGGTCTGTACTTTCTACTCTACATTTTTGAACTGGACTGAAGAGTAAAAGTATTTTTTTATTATTGTCTGAGACCTGCTAAAAAGTTTGAGGGTGTATTTTTAACAGGTTTGTAGTTTGAGTAAACAAAAATAAACAGCTAGGAAAATGGTCGATTTAATCGTTTCTGTTGAAGGAAATTCAGCACGAACCATAATCAAAATCACTACATTTGAAGTCCTCAAAATCTGAGTGAAATACTTTTACTTTTTACTCTTTAAGAGGGGTAAATGAATCAGAATCATAAGATTTTTATTGCCATTGTAAGTGAACACAATTCACAAACTAGGAACTTTCTTTGGTGATAAAGTGCAACATAAAACACTGAATAATAATAATAATAATAATATAAAAAAAAGTAGAAATATAGCTATTAATACTTTTACTTCAGTAGATTTTTTCATGTGTTACCTTTCATTTTTGTTTGCTCTCTGGTATCTGTACTTTTACTTAAGTAACTAAACTGAGTACTTCTTCCACCACTGATTTGAACAAAAACATTTTACAAAACATTACCCTTTTTACTGTAGGTGGGGATCAAATGGGTCAAAAATAGGGACACCTGGGACATTTCTTGTGTAAAACTGGGACAAATCGCTGGTTTTGGATAAATCCACCGGGACATGGGACATATGGCTCCAAACTGTGACTGCCCCGGGTGAGTTGCTACGTCTGATCACCCTGAAGTTAAAGTTACAACCGCACAGGGGGAGGTGGAATACTGCGGGGGGGAATTTTGCACTTATTTACTCTTAAAACAGTGACATTTTCATCAAAATACCTGAACACAAACTGTAAAGCGCTGGCTCGTGCTTTGGTGCTGCAGGCGTCTCCAGGTACAGCGTGTTCTGCCGGATCTGGGGCTCAAAACCACCGGAAGCGCAGGACAATCCACGTAGCCAAAATAAAGGTGCGACAAGTTAGACAAGGACGCACGCTTCAAACCAAAAACAATCTGTTTCCCTTTTAAAATAAAATGCTTTGAATACTTCACACAACGTGGACCCTGCGTTCTACGAGTAAGGTGCAAATATAGCCTACTAATTTGTATAAACCTACTTTAAAATAATAATAACAGGTTTCAGCTTTCCTGTTATGAGCCATGCAGCATTTTGAGTTCTTTTCCCCATTCTAGAGATATAATATATGAGTTTAAATTGTTAATGACTATGGCAACTGTCCTGATTTTTCATCATTCTGAAACCCATAGATAGGCTAGAATATGACAGTAAACTACGCTTTGGGTAAAATCAAAGTAGGATAGATATAAACACAATGTACCAACTGGAGGGGCAATGTAAAATATGTCATTAGGGAACGTAAATAGACGTAAACTCTAAAAGTCTGCATTAAATTACACTGTATGCAAACAGGTAATATTTTATAAAGCCGGGTAGGTCCCCAAGCGCGCGAGAAACAAACTCCGCGTGCGTCCAAGTGTTTTATTTTGAAAGGGAAGCTAAAGGAAGTGCTTGTATCCCGTATTTCTGACTTGCCGCAAAGTTTTGGACGCAAACCCTAATTCATTGAAGTTAAGTCTTGGGTGAGGAGTTTGAGAACTTTAGCGGACAACGGCGCAAAGACGCACTGACGCGGAATCATGGTGAGTTTAATGCTTTGTTTTAGTTATTGGTCGGCGTGGATCAGCTTTGCGCGTCTTGTGCAACGTGGACTTGTCATTATGTAAACTGTGAAACATATGCAACACCAGTGCAGAAAGTAAAATATAGGCACTGGACAATCACTGGTGCGTAAAAGACGTGTAAAAGTGGTGTGACGTTTACGTTTTAGTGTTAAAGTAATAGATATAACTCGTTAAAAGTCGTGTAAAGTCATGCGTATGTGATGTGGAAACACGGACACACCTCCTCCAGTCATCCAACCTGAAAAGATTGACTTAAAAAAAAAAAGAGAAAAAGAAGAGATAGACAGGCAACTTTGACAATTAACATTAATATATATTTTGCCTGTTTTAATAGTTTTATAATAGGTTTTATTGCATGTTTGTTATGATCAAAACACAAGTGAGTTTTTCTACATTTTGTGCTGGTCCCTTATAGCCATGGATAGAAATTTAATTAGGGAAAAAAGGTGAAAAGTAAAGTAGGCCTAAAGATGAGACGCTGATGTTTGTTTGGTCAGACTGTAAATAGATTTGCAGCATTATAAACTACTAAAGTTTCAAATCCAGAAACATTTACTCTCGTAACGGTGGTTCTCAAAGTTTTCTCACCACATAAGAAAACATTTCGCCTCCTGAGAACCACCAGATCGAAACCAGGTCTGAAATAGGACCAAACCATTGCTAAAAAAGTTTTAAACAAAGTCTAACAAAAAAGAGAAAAATATGGATATAATTGATTCTTAATTAAAGCCTCATCATGTAATTTCTACAGCCACTTTTTTCATTTTGGATGCTTTTACTGCACTGAAAAGCATGCGTCCTTACATGGGCTTGCTTCTTCACAGACCTGACTCGTATTTGGCCTGCTTGACTTGATGGGAATGTTGTTCCTTTGGCTATAGTACTCCACAGTATGGCATAAAACCTGTCTATCTCCATGGAGAATGTCCCAAAGTGTGGTTTTATCTTTCTGTTTCCATGGAGTCATGCAGGTGACGTGACTCATCCAGAAAGTTACACAGTGTCACTTTAAAGGGCCCATATTACACTATTTTCTGATCTATGTTATAATGTTGTTTCCTCGTCACAAACAGACCTGGAGTTGTGTTTGTTTCATTCACACATGTTCAACACACGAACCCTGCATATTTAGGCTGAGTTCTTCTCTCAAACAGAAAACACTCTGTTCCACCTTGTGATGTCATGTGGTAATACAGGAAGTGCTCCACTGTGTTTTTGCCAATCTTTATTGAAATAAAAGGTAAAAGGAGCTGTTAACTTGAAAATTATCGCTTCATTACATCACAGGGTGGAACTGAGCATTTTGAGCTTTGGAGATGTAGACAAACTAATAATAAAGGGTTACTCAAACATGTGTGAATGAAACAAAACACAACTCCAGGTATGTTTCTGAGGAGGTAACAGCATTATGACATGGCTTAAACCTCACAAGAGTCAATTAAATGTAATATAAGACCTTTAAGATAAGACTAGACCTGAAGGGAAGCCCATGTACCGCAGTTTGAGAACCGCTGCTCTATAACTATTTGCTGTTTTTCCCACAGCCTCTGCGTCTGGACATAAAGCGTAAGCTGACGGCTCGCTCAGACCGAGTGAAGAGCGTGGACCTTCACCCCACAGAGCCCTGGATGGTCATCAGCTTGTACAGCGGCACCGTGGTCGTCTGGAACCACCAGTCTCAGGTCTCGCAATCTCATCACGTCTCATTTTATTTATAAAGTCCTATTTGTAAAAGAGACACAATTAGGCCTGTCACGATAACACATTTTAAAGTTTGATATATTGATTCTGAAAATATCATGATAAACGATAATATTGAAATTCATTTATACCACTTTCAGAAAAACCTTAAAGCTAATCTAGTCTACAAAATCAAGTTTTAGAGCTTTTAGCCATGTTATAGTTGTTTCCCCTCCTCATTTACCCTCTGAAGTTGTTTTTGGAGTGATTCGCGCATGTTTGAGTATCTTTAATCGCTTATTTTCGAGCCGCCGTATTGCCGATCAGTCCCCGTTTTCACCTCCGCCACCGCTCTGTTCTTAGTTTGTTCTTCAATTTTATTTTCTTAATCTATGACACGCGTAGGATTCAACAGCGTTGCGTGGTCATTTAGGTACAAACGAAAAAAAATCCACTACCCGCTATTGTGATCTGCAGCTGTCCATCGGAGGCGCCGACTCTTTGTTGTGACGGCGTTTGAGGTGATGTCAGCTCCCATCTGGGCACCGCAGTTTTCCAACGTGGAAATCCGAGGACTTGTTTCTTATCTTCTTGTAAATAGGCAAAGCGAGGCAAGAAGAAGTACTCAATTTTGTTACTTAAGTAAAACTACAGATACTGGAGCAAAAAAATTCTCAAGTAAAAGTCAAAGTATGACATGAAAACATTTACTTAAATAAAAGTATTTAAGTTCCTATTTAAAAATGTTTTTAAAAAGTAAAAGTACTTTGTGCAGATTTTCCGATCTAATGAAGCTTCAAATATAGTGATTTTGATAAAGATATTTTTGTTTTGCTCAAATTATGAACGTGTTAAAAATAAACCCTCAGACTTTTCAGCAGGTCTCAAACTATAAGAAAAAATACTTTTACTTAGTGGAGTAGAAAGTACAGATACCTGCTCTCAAATATAGTAAAGTAAAAGTAAAAAGTATCCACTTTAAAAAGTACTAAAAAAAAATAGGTATCTGTATTTTACTTAAGTGCAGTACTTTACTACTTTTACTTTGTTACGTTCCACCACTGGTCACAAATTATGACATCACAAAAACAGTCAAAAATCAAAATGAAACATAATATACAAAGGCTACAGAGCTGTACTTTTACAAGTCCAAAAGGGAGTGGGAAGAAGTATAGTTTATTTAATCCCACCCCCTCTCTTAAATCAATTTCCTGTTACGTGTTAATAATTCTCATATTTGATAAACTTACGGAAGAGGGAAAAAAAAACATTAAAATGAGCACGTTTTCATAATCCATCAATGTAATTTCTTTATATTTCTTCTTAAATGTTCATGCTTCAACATTGTTTCAAATCCAGGCTCAAGTTACTCCACAGTTTAACACCAGATCCAAAAGCTGTTCATTGTTGTTCATAATATCTTTGTTGACATCGCCCCTGAGGTTACAGACACTGTGTCGCGTAAAAATACGTTATTTTTACGCTAATATTTCTTTATACAATTATATGAACTCCTACAAACCAGGAACTCATTACAGATTACACATTACAGAATTTCAAATCATTTCCGCCATTGTTCTCTTTTTACTGTGTTTACTTGTTTGTAAAGCGTCTTTGAGTGTCCAGAAAAGCGCTATATATATCTTTGATGTTGTATTATTTCTTATTAAAAACAATACTAGTTATTAATTCATTTGTTTATTACAGCGTATAATGATAATAGTACTATAAAAAAATAAAAATCAACACCCACCCTTCTCGACAGTCCAGAGGTACTGATCATCTCATTAAAAAATTATAATACATAACTTCACATCAGTCACATTTGGACATAGACCGTATATAGGTACTGATCATCTCATTAAAAAATTATAATACATAACTTCACATCAGACCGTATATATAAATAGACGTAGCTAACCTGCTAGCTGCCGCGTTCCAGTTCACTTTCTATTGAAAAACCGTCCCCTCTCTCTCCGTCCAATTCACTTTCTATTGAAAAACTGTCCCCCCTCTTTCCATAAATGCTGCTGTCAGGCTTGACATTTTGGTCTTTAAATGTTCGTATTAACCCGCTCTGCATGGTCCTGGTATTTTTATTTCGCTATTGATTTCCATAAATCAAGAAATGAACATTAATAACAGACAAATCAGTGGTGCGAAAGGGCGTTACCTTCAACAGCCTCACTCTGGATTGGCTCTTTAGTTGCCATGATACTCGCGGTCGGAATTCCAAATATGGAACTCGGCTCCAAATTCGCCGCTGTAACTGCTCCAGCCTCGATGACCTTCAATTGACTGGAGCAAGGATTATATTTAATTTTAACTGCCAAATGTAAAATTAATAATATCTATTTTGAATTTGCAGAGCATCGTGAAAACCTTCGAGCTGTGCGACCTGCCTGTCCGAGTGGCAAGGTTCGTCGCTAGGAAACACTGGGTCATCGCAGGCTCGGTGAGTAACTTCGTGTAAACGCAGTAACGCTTGAATAACTCTGTACATTTCTGAAGCGCGTGTTCTTCTCCCCAGGACGACATGCAGATCCGAGTCTTTAATTACAACACTTTGGAGAGAGTTCACATGTTCGAGGCTCACGCTGATTACATCCGCTGCGTCGCCGTCCACCCGTCGCAGCCCTACATCCTCACCAGCAGCGGTGGGTGAAATTATAACGTTCACAGAATGTATTTTAAATGTACAAAGCTGCAAAATAACGGGGGAAGTTGCGATGTACAAGTTTTATATATAAGAAATGCAAGAAATGGCCCAAGGAAGGAGCAGTTCTTATCCTCCAAGTAGCAGCTGGTGAAGACTGAGACTGAAGGTGCAGATACAACGGGGCCAAGTCACTTACAGTTTTATATGTTTATATATTACTGGTAATCTTATCACAACGTGTAACAAGTTTTAAAGGTCCTATATTACACAAAATGGATTATTAGAATGTTGTTATTGCCTCAAAAACGTACCTGGAGTTGTGTTTTGCTTCATTCACACATGTTTGAGTAATCCTTTATTATTATTATTATTATTATTATTATCTGTTTCACTTCACAGTCTGAAAAAAGCAGTTCTACAGCTGTGCATGCGCTAAAAAAAATCCATGCATGTGAATACTTTCCAAATTGTTTATGAGAGCTAGGAGTGGTTTAAAAAGGAGGCGACAGTAGCTCATTTGGTAGAGCGTTTGTCCACTGATCCGAAGGTTGGCGGTTCGAATCCTGCTCTCGACATAAACATCACTGGGAGAGCCGTGCAATTCCAGCTCCCACAGAAGACGCTTTCGTCGTGTCCTCAGTGTGTGTGTGGTGAATGGGTCAGTGGTTCCTTGATTGTTCCTTGATGTAAAGTGCTTTGAGTTCCTTGGAAAAAGGTGGAAAAATGTATAATAATATATATAAAAATGTGACCATTTACCCCAGCATTCAGTAAAGTCTTCTTCTTCTTCTTCTTGTAGATGACATGTTGATCAAGCTGTGGGACTGGGAGAAGAAGTGGCTGTGCTGTCAGGTGTTTGAGGGACACACACATTACGTCATGCAGATCGTCATCAACCCCAAAGACAACAACCAGTTCGCCAGCGCCTCTCTGGACAGGACCATCAAGGTCTGCGCAAAATACACACTGAAGAGCAGTGAGAGCACTTTCTATAGATAAAGATAGAAAAAATAGTTAACACGTCTGGTGGGTTAAATAAGTAAAGTTCATATTAGGGTTGTCAAAAGTATTGAAAATCAGATAGTAATTGATACTAAAACAACAAGTAGTGTCAATACTAAAAAAGTGATATCAACCGGACAGAAATGAACGTTTCCTGAGTAGCTTTAATGATCTTGAGCTGTATCAGAACAAGTATAAGACACATAGACTCGTACACGCCCATGGACCACTATGGAACCTACTGGACGACTGAGGGATTACACAGATATAAGGCCACATGGGAATAGAAATAAAAGTATTATGATTTAATGTTTAAAATGACAAATAAAGAGTGTTTTTATTATCATCATGGTATCAGAATTGGCATTGAGTAATGAGTCTATTCCTTAATTTTGAAATCAAGTTTGAAATTTTAGTACATTTTGGTATTGTGACACTTGTTCATATATAATGTAAAATTGTATTTATTTATAATATGCCAAATTTCTATTAGTGTTGTCACAATGCCAAATTTCAAAACTCAATTTCAATACTGAGGAAATGCTACACACTGGTTTTGATACCACAATGATCATAAAAACTGTATGTTTTAATAGAATTCAATTTTCAACGCAAATGAATAGCTGTTTAAAAAAAATATTCTGGAAAGCTCAAATTTGCAGTTAGACGTAGTTAATCAAATTTAGACACTAGTTTTGGGGTATTGATGTTTTTATGCATTTTGTTTTTATATTTCTAGGTTTCAGGTTTATTTATTTTCATCCCCTCATGGAGAAATTTGGCTTGGAGCAGGGATCAGTAGCATTAACATACAACATACAACATACAGACATGACATAAGATAAAAAGAACTGGACAACAGGCTTCACACATCTGCACGGTGTGGATGTTGTTAATTAATTGTATGGACTGGGACACAAACGAGATTTTATACCTGTTATTTTTACATAAAGGAACCCTGTGTCTCCTCCCACGCTGCAGGAGCTCAAACTGTGCGCTGAGGACATAAGAGGGATGATCTTCAGAGCCTTTCTCACTGTTCAAAGATGGACTGTGATCCGGTCAGATTAAACACCCATGATGTTACCAGCCAGTTTTACCAGTCTAAGGATCTGTGATTTATACTTTCCAAACCAGCTGACTATTCCATACCTCTTTTGTTTTATATCTCTTTAAAATATAATTAGGGTTACAATTTACAATGTAGTGGCATTTACGCAAGTATGTTACAAATGCCAACGTAACTCAAATTATGCCCCAGGACTGCATCAGGACTACTTCTATGCAAATATATGTGCGACAACGAGGTTCCTTTAGGGCAGTAATTGAAACGAAAGCCATAGTCGTTATTAAATATTTAGCTTATACTGTTGTTTCTGTCTGATTTGAAGGTGTGGCAGCTGGGATCCAAAACTCCAAACTTCACTCTGGAGGGCCACGAGAAGGGGGTGAACTGCATCGACTATTACAGCGGAGGAGACAAGCCTTATCTCATATCAGGGGCGGACGACCACCTGGTCAAAATATGGGACTATCAGGTTTGTAAACACTGTATATCTTTACTGGTGCGTTCAGGAGAGTTTACTGGCACCTACGCGTTATTCAACTGTACGAAGTGGCTTGAGAGGGGAGTTAAAGAGGTCATTTTTGTTAGGAAAGACGATCCATCTCTGAACAGGAATGGGGGCCTTAAACATAATTGATCTCGTATTTATAACTCCATCCTCAGACCTAAATCTAAACAAAGAAAACAATAGTGTTAGCCAGTTTGCTAATAGGCGTGAGATCTCCCATTAGGGGCCTGAATGATTATGCTAAATATGTCTCAGGCGCAGTTCACACTTAATGCAGCTCAAAAGACCTAATCAACAAACAGAAACTGTAAACAAACAGGTGTGTTAGTTTCAGTGCAGTTTGCTCCTCCCTTCAGACAGATACAAGGCGGTGTCCAGCAGCGATCTGACCAGAACCGAAGGACTTGGACGAGCAGCGAAACGTCTTCACTCCAACGACTTTTTGTCCAGTCGACAGATTTGAATTGAATTCTTTTAGTATGGATCATACCTTGACAACTGAGGGATTACACAGGCAGCTATACGGGAGTAAACAAAAAGAAAACAGTGAAAATATAATTGGGAATAAAGTAGCTCAAGGCAATGTATTGGTTTGTTTGTTTTGAAAGACCAGCAAGACACACAAATCGATACAGATAATCTAGGAAGATAAGTTAGGTAATATTTATTTATTTATTTATTTTTATTTATTTATTTTACCAGTATTTGGGTTGTCACTTACTGTAATCATCACTAATACAATCAATGAACTGCTCAAATACTAAAACAAAAATACCAAAGCAAATATAATATGTTCAGAATTATTGCTGTTCCCGTTATACTAAAAAAAAAAAAAACAGCTATACGCAATTTCTCATTTGAATGTGATTTTAGACATATGTACGACGTCTTGATATAGATTTTCTTGTCTTTTCTCAGAACAAAACCTGCGTTCAGACTCTGGAGGGTCATGCCCAGAACGTTACCTGCGTTTCGTTTCACCCTGAGCTGCCGATCATCCTCACCGGCTCTGAAGATGGTAGTATCTTTTATTTAACCTAGGCCTGCATAATTTGGGAAAAAAATCTAATTACAGTTTTATTCATTTTTATTTTTATTGACAGGCATTTGTGACTAGCTTTGTGATATATGTTTAATTCTGCATATTGCAAACAACTCCGGAAGACTGAAATATGAACTGCTAAACTAATACAAGAATCCCATGCATTTCAGAACGTGTTTGGTCTAAACTACAGATACATCAAGATTTTCTATAAAAAGACAGGATATTCGGTTCTTTGCAGAGAACATGCTATTCTTAATACTTACAGCCGATGGATTTTGATAATTCAGTCAGTTAATTCAGTTAGTTCAGTTCACTCAAATTGCGATGGTGATGGTGCAGCCCTAGTTTAACCTGACATTTATTTATTTATTTTTATATTTGAATTGTTACAGCCGATGGATTTTGATAATTCAGTCAGCTCAAATTGCGATGGTGCAGCCCTAGTTTAACCTGACATTTATTTATTTATTTTTATATTTGAATTGAACTATTTTATCTTTTGTTTTTATTGTATCACATACTGTGAATGGGCTTCACTCATAGGCTGTGTATATAAATGGACGTAGCCAACCTGCTCGCCGTCGTGTTCCAAACAGGAAGTGATCACGGGCTGCGCTTCTGGCTCCATCGGCTCCAGTTCACTTTACATTAGAAAACCGTCGCCCCTCTCTGCGTAACTGCTGCTGTCAGGCTCGTCATTTTGGTCTTAAAATGTTCGTTTTAACCCGCTCTACATGATCCTGCTATTTTTTTCGCTATTGTGTCCGTAAACAAGATATGAACATTAATAGGGGACAAATCAGTTTCCTTCTTTCCCCGAGGTTGCTCCCGCTAGCTTTAGCAACAGGTTTGATTGACAACGTTGCTAAGTGCCCGCTCCTGCCCAACCAGTGGTGAGGGGCATTACCTTCATCAGCCTTGCTCCGGATTGGCTCTTTGGTTGCTATGATACTCGTGGCCAGAATTCCTAATATGGAACTCGGCTCCAAATTGGCCCCTGTAACTGCTCTGGCCTCGATGAGCTTCATTTGACTGGAGCCGAACGCTACGGGTGACGTCACACTCACTTAGTCCACTTCTTTATACAGTCTATGGCTCCACCATTGTTTTACTATATTGTATGTTGTGTTAAACTGTTTTTACTGAAAACGCACACCAATGTCTTTATAGAGGTGCAAATGCAAAGAGCATTAACTTCACAAATGAAAAAACTGCACAGCACACTGAGATGTCCGATGTCCAAAACTTTTTTTTTTTTTATTCTTTTGAGATCATGTTTCAGCAAAAAGCCATCACCTGAGTAAATATAGACGATAAACGATAATATTGAAACTAATTTATGCCACTGACACAAAAACCCAAGAGGAGATTTAAACCAAAAAATCTAAAAACTATTCTAAATCTACAATACGGTTAATAAATCATGAGCTGCAATAAATAAACAGCAGAATGAAACACTTTAGTACTTAGTTTGCATCTGTAATGCGTCATAGAAGTTATTAATTCAACCTTTTACAACTTAAATCTTATCATATAGCCCAAAAAATAACCAAAAATGTCCCAGTAGTGCAAAGAAAAAGTACACGCGATAAATATTGACCCCAAAAATGTTGTTCCAGCTTTCATATATGGAACGATAACTCGATATTGTGATTATCGTGACAGGCCTAGTTCTGCTCAAATGAATTCCCCTACAGGGATAAATACAGTCGTCTGCATCTGAATCTGAACGTCTCCTTCTTAGGCACAGTCCGCGTGTGGCACTCCAACACATACAGACTGGAGAACACCCTGAACTACGGCATGGAGCGGGTCTGGTGCATCTGCAGTCGGTCCGGCTCCAACAGTGTGGCTCTGGGCTACGATGAAGGCAGCATCATCATCAAGGTAAAGATCTCTCGTCTCGCGTTATAAAACTGACGAGGCGTAATGTAACGAGCGCTGACAAGGTGAACTGGAGAATTATCTCTGTATTGAGGCAGCTGGGTGGGAAGTATTAGCCAGAAAGAGAACATTTTGTCCTGACATTAAAGGTCCTGTATTACACCAAACTGTGAGCTTTAAGCCATGTTATAATGCTGTTAACTCCTCAAAAACATACCCGGAGTTATGTTTCATTTCCATTCACACGTTGAGTAGCCCTTTATTATTAGTCTGTCTACATCTTTAATGCTCAAAACACTCTGTTCCACCTTGTGATGTCATGAAGCGATAGTTTTAAAGTTAACGGCTACCTCTTACCAATTCCAAATGATCCTTGTGAAGGTGTATGGACTTTAAAAACACGGCGGAGCACTTCCTGTATTACCACATGACATCACAAGGTGGAACAGGGTTTTCAGTTTGATAAAAGGGTCTGCGTGTTAAATGTGTGTGAAACAGAAGTGAAACAGAAACAGAAAATTTCTATTACACGTGGAACATGTATTTGTCCAATGTAACTGTGATGTCCATATTAGATAAATAAATACATAAATTGTTGAGAAATTGGTAGGAATTTTTGAAACTTTGGCAAGGTCTAAATTGTGAGTCATTGTTCTCTGTCGACAGTGGACAGTATCTATCAAAAGTTGACTATAGCAGAAAACGTGTTAAGTTTTGTTTTGTTAAAATATTGACAACTATATGGTGGTTATATAAATAAAGTTCTACAGTAGCTCAGTAGAGTCAGATCCATTGATCCGAAGGTCGGTGGTTCGAATCCTGCTCTTGGCATAAACACTACCGGTAAATCGGTCAGATCCACGGGTTGGCGATGCGATTGCAGCTCCCACAGACGACTGCTGTCTTTGTGCCCTTGGGCAAGACACTTAACCCACCTCGCCCCCAGTGTCTGCGCCCACCGGTGTGTGAATGTGTGTGAATGGGCGAGTGGTTCCTCGATTTTAAAGCGCTTTGAGCGTCTTGAAGGTGGAAAAGCGCTATATAAAAATGTGACTATAAATAATAAGCCTTGTAATTAATTATGATGTTTATCTGTTTGCATCGTAGGGCCGCACAATATATTTGAATCTAATGGAAATTAATGGAAATGGAAATTGCCGTTTAAGTTGCTGCAGTTATCAAATCCCACAGAATGCCCTCTGCAAAAAAAACTACATCTTTTTATGTTCTCTTTATATTAAAAAACGTGTAAACTTGTATCTGGAGTTTAGAGCTCTTCAAACATGTTCTGAGTTTCATGGGATTTTGTATTGGCTTATCAGTTCATATTTCAGTTTTCTCTCAAATGTCAGTGCTCCTGTAGAATCCTACTTTTTAAACATCGCAATAGTTGTAAAAAAAAAACAAAAAACACCACAGACCTGTTCCTTTTTCTCTTAATCCACAGTCGATACAGGAAGTGTGGCTGGGCATTTTCACATTCTGAAATCTGAAAATAAACAAGTGGCCATTATTACTGCGAGGTGTCGAGCATAGACTGTATGAAGAAGTGGACTAAGTCAGTGCGACGTCACCCACAGCGTTCACCTCCAGCCAAATGAAGCTCATCGAGGCCGGAGCAGTTGTAGGGAGCCGAGTCCCGCCCGCACCGTTGGTTTAGCAGGAGCGACCTCGGCTAAAGAAGGCGCCTGATTGGTCTGTTATTAATGTTCATATCTTGATTCACGGACAAAACGGCGAAATAACAACACCGGGATCGTGTAGAGCGGGTTCATACGAAAAAAAGTGAACTGAAGCCAGAGTCGATGGAATGTGGCGGTTAGCGCGTTACCCGTGTCCATTTGTATGCACAGTCCGTGGTGTCGAGTCAGCTGTCAGCGAGCGCCAAAACGTTATTCTATGTGACGACAATGATTCGAATCTGACCGTGCAGCTGGGCCGCGAGGAGCCGGCGATGTCGATGGACTCCAGTGGGAAGGTGATGTGGGCGCGACACTCGGAGGTGCAGCAGGCCAACCTGAAGGCTCTGGGGGACACGGAGGTCAGGGACGGAGAGAGGCTCCCCCTAGGGGTGAAGGACATGGGTAGCTGTGAAATCTACCCCCAGACCATCCAGCACAGTCCCAACGGGAGGTGAGTGGACGGAATCGTGTGTAAATAAAAAAAAAAAGATTGTCCATTTGATCATGTCACATTTAGTCACACTTTTAAATATATTTTTTACTTATTTGGGTTCATCAGAAGAAGCTCAGGTGGATTTAAAATGACCTGAACGTCCAACTTTTGGTATCCTGTGCTATGTTATAACATTGTTACCTCATCAAAAACATGCCTGAAGAAGTTTTATCTATCCATGCATGTTTGAGTAATTTAGTGATCTCTCCCGGGCCCTACTCGAACCCTCATTACATTAGCAATTAATACCCCATAGAAGTGGAATACCCCCTCTTTAAATATTCTGTATATCCGTAGTTGTTTATTTGATTCATTGGCACATTTTTAGATAATCTCCAAGTCAACATCCTCCACCAGTTTAATGTAGTGGTCCACACACCTGCACAAGGCTTGTTCTGATTTATTCTAACCTTTCAGTTACCTCCAGAATCGATAAAACTCTAGAGGTGAAACTACAACTTGACTTAATTTGTTTAATTTACCTCCAAACAACAATAATTATAATAGTTTTTTTTCTTAGGTTTGTGGTGGTGTGTGGAGATGGAGAATACATCATCTACACAGCCATGGCCCTGAGGAACAAAAGCTTCGGCACAGCTCAGGAGTTTGTCTGGGCTCACGACTCCTCACAGTACGTCAAACATCCATCGGATTTTTACATTTTATTTTGAAGTAGTTAGATAATGGGTTTTTTTTGTTATAGATACGCCATACGAGAAGGCAGTAACAAAGTCAAAATCTTCAAGAATTTTAAAGAGAAAAAGGCTTTTAAACCTGACTTTGGATGTGAAGGTAAACCAGCTCACAGCTTCACACAATTTCAATACAATGTCCATAAAGTCTATAATTTTAAAGTTTAATTACAAAGGCAAGTGATAAGATATAGTAATTAGATTTGTTCTGTTGTATTCAGTGGTTATAAAAGTTTTCAGTCACTTTGGGGTCTGCATGTTCATGAGTTCATCAGTCAAACATTTCCAGACCGTTGGATTGGAAGGGACCACCATGTTCACCAGATATCACAACTCTGGATTTCTTTCCATGGGGCTGTGTTAAAGATGTCGTGTATCGAACAAAGATACGGAACATTACTGAACAAAAGCAAAAGATACAGATGCAATTGCAACCATTGATGAGACTCTGCTACCGCGAACATGGCAAGAAATCCAGTATCTTCTTGATGTGCTTTGTGCCACTAATAGAGGTGTATTAAACGAGATCAAAAACTTTGGAAACCACTGAGTACAACAGAACAAGATTTGGATATCTTATCAATTGCGTTTGTAATACATTTTTAAACTGTAAAGAGACTTTATGGACACTCTGTACTTTTAAGTCTTGTTGAACCTGTATTTTCTATGTTTTCTTCTGGCACAGGTATCTTTGGTGGGTTCCTTCTTGGTGTGAGGTCCAACAGTGGCCTGGCCTTTTGCGACTGGGACAGTGCTGACCTCATCCGCCGCATTGAAATCCAACCTAAGCATGTGCGTTCTCACAAAAATACATTTCACTTTATATAATTAAGACAACATCAGTGTTAATTTTGGTTGACTACATAAAAACTAAGTTCAAAGTATTAATGAGACTAAATGTTTACATATTTTGGTTAACTAATAAAATCAAATGGAAATTGATTTGATTAAGTCATGAAATACGGAAGATGGCAACGAACATGACAACTTCTGTCTGAACAAAAAGTCCTGTAGATGTGAGTATGTAAGTATAGACAGACTACATTTGCATGACATTTTGTTGATTAAACCCAGACTAAAAGTACAAATAATTACTAATAATTACACAATCTTATAATATAACATGAAGTGTTTCAGTCAAAATGGAAAAATAATAATTAAATATGATACAAATGGTTGTCATTAGGCCTCACTATAAACATTTTTGAAGTATATAAATATATTGCTGAAGTAAATATAGACGATAAACGATAATATTGAAACTAATTTATGCCACTGATATAATAACCCAAGAGCAGATTAAAACCACAAAAAACTATTCTAAATCTACAATATTGTTAAAAATCATGAGCTGCAATAAATAAACAGCAGAATGAAACACTGTAGTGCTCAGTTTGAATCTGTAATGAGTCATAGAAGTTCTTAATTCAACCTTTTACGGCTTAAGTCTTATCATACAGCCAAAAAATAACAAAAAAATGGCCCAGAAAAAAGAAAAAATACACACGATAAACACTGACCTCAAAAAAACATTGTTCCAGCTTTTATATATGGAACGATAAGTTGGTATAGTGATTATCGTGACAGGCGTAGTTGTCATCGCTTTATGCTAGAATATTTTAAAGGATTACTAATGTTGCGCTCCCTGTGTTTAGGTGTTCTGGTCTGACTCTGGGGAGCTGGTGTGCATTGCCACAGAGGAGTCCTTTTTCGTGCTGCGGTACATGACGGAGAAAGTAACAGCCGCTCTGGAGAAGAAAGAAGACATAACAGAGGACGGGATCGAGGATGCCTTTGACGTCAGGAATTATACTTATTTTCTTACTTACAGAACACATATTAAACATTCTTGTGGCTTTAATTCCCTTTTAAACATGCTTTTGGTTACCCTGGGATAAGTATTTTCACATTTTCCACCTTAAAATGATGCATTTGATGCAATGTCTGCATTTGGAAAACACACTTTATAAACTACACCTCCGTTTTCAGTTAAGCGTTTAGGCACTGGAGGTCCCCCTGCTGTCAGCAACGTGAATGAACGAGAAATAAACAAATGAAGCCCTTAAGAAACATGAATGATATGCTAATAAAGCCATGAGTTGACCACAGAACGAGTCCAGTGGTGGTTTATAGACTTAAAAACTATGCAGAAGTCTGCATTTTACCTATGACGTAACAATCCGGGGATTATTTAATATATTTTGTCGGTCTCTAGGTCCTGGGAGAGGTGCAGGAGGTGGTGAAAACGGGAGTGTGGGTCGGAGACTGCTTCATCTACACCAGCTCTGTGAACAGGCTCAACTACTATGTCGGAGGAGAGATCATCACGGTCGCTCACCTGGACAGGTATAAGGCTGATGGAATTATACAGCAGAAAATAAATAATGCAATGGGGGTCTGTCCTTTTGGAGTCTTAATTTCGAGGTCAACACAAAAGACTTTCAACTGAGCGGTAACTTTTATTTGATATAAGAAAAAGTTTTACACTGAATGCCTCCTTTCCTGAAACTTCTTTTACTTGGTATTGTTGCTTTTATTAGTGTAATTAAATGGTAAACGGTCAAAGTCATGGCATTTTCCACGTCCTCTGAGCACTCGAAGCACTTCACATCACAAGGAAGCACTCACACGTTCATACACCATTGTACGTAGACATTAGAGTCTTTGGGGAGTGTCTTCCCCAAAGGTACAACAATAATCCACTGGTAAACAGACAGGGATTGAGCCGGCAACCGTCAGGTCAGTGGGTGAAAGCTTTACCAACTGAACTGTAGCTGCCCCAAAATAGAGTTCTCTGCTTTTTTGTTAATCCTACTTGAACATTTTTAATTAAAGGTGTATTATGTAACTTTTCTAGCCACCTCTATGTCATTGTTTTGCCTGTAAAGTTTCACGTTATGGCATTCCACTTATATTTTTTGCATTTATTCAATTCCAGGTGAGCTCCACGGATCTTGACCTTGTAACTTGGCCGGGTGCTTGTCTCCACGGAGATGTACAAGCTTAATGCCCTACTGTTAAACATGCGTCCAGGCAAGCAACATCACCATGGAGACAAGCAGATGCAACTTTACTCCTGTTTTATCACCACCACAGTTGTACAGTTTTATTGGGCGAAACAAATACGTTCATAAATTGCTAATTACCTTTGTGTGTTTCTGGATAGGACCATGTATCTTCTGGGTTACATTCCCAAAGACGATCGGCTGTACCTGGGGGATAAGGAGCTGAACGTTGTGAGTTTTTGGCTGCTGCTCTCCGTGTTGGAGTATCAGACGGCCGTGATGAGGAGAGACTTCGCCACTGCAGACCGAGTCCTGCCCACCATCCCCAAAGAGCAGAGGCCCAGGGTCGCGCACTTCCTCGAAAAGCAGGTCTGCCATTTTGAGGACTCTTTCGTCCCAAACAACATGACCGTTTTTGTTTCGTTTTCACTACTTGTTTAGTTTTCTCTTCATTTGTCAGCGATCATGGACAAATTCATTAATTAATATACAGGGTGTCCATAAAGTCTCTTTACAGTTTTAAAATGTAATTACAAAGGCAATTGATAAGATATATTAGTTTGATTTGTCCTGTTGTACTCAGTGGTTATAAAAGCTTTTAATCACATGTGCAATCGAATTATTGGTCCATTTTTCTTCCACGAGAGATTAATTACTGCAGATGTTGACCTTGATCTTTGGCCTGATGATGTGGCGCACAACTGCAGGACCTTCAACCAACCATCATGTTCCAGCAAGATGGCGCCCCACCACATTGGGGTCTGCACGTTTGTTCCTCAATCGAGCATTTCCAGACCGTTGGATTGGAAGGGATGGACCAATTCTGTGGCCACCACATTCACCAGATTTCACACCTCTAGATTTATTTCTATGGGGCTGTGTTAAAGATGTCGTGTATCGAACAAAGATACGGGACGTTACTGAACTAAAGCAAAAGATACAGACGCTCTGCTACAGCGAACATGGCAAGAAATCCAGTCCTATCTGATGTGCTTCGTGCGACTAACGGTGCCCATGTAGAGGTGTATTAAATAAGGTAAAAAAAATTGGAAACCACTGAGTACAACAGAACAAGTCTGATTAAGATATCTTATCAATTCCCTGTGTAATTATTATTTTTTTATTGTAAAGAGACTTTATGGACACTCTGTACTACTTTTACTGACAGAGGATTGGCTGTAGACCTCTGGATTTAAACAAAACCCAAGCAAATCATTAACATTTATTCATTCACAATCAATCACAATCATTTGCACAGCCCTGATTTAAAAAAGGCCAAAGGTCAAAGAGCCAGGGTTGGGCCTTGGATGGGAAAACGCTGGGACTACCAGTTTGTTTACCAGTACATCTAATCACCAAATGTTATGTCAGTAAAAATGGCTTTCAATAGTAATTTCCTGGAAGTAAACAAGACGGAGTTTGAATAATTGCCTTTTAAAACAAAAACAAAAAAAAAGTTAAATTTCCTCTTCCAAACTATAAACTCTGCTCCAAGCCGCATTCTTTCGCTGTAACAGGACTGTCTGCAAACGATCTTGATTCAAATTTGATTAATTGCGCTGCCCTAATATTAACTATCCCTCCTCTGCACAAGTCTGAACCGTCTCAGTCTGGAATTATCTCACTTTGTACCCCTCTCTCTTTGACTTTTTCGAAAACAGGTCAGGTTTGTTTTGACCCCATAGAAGTGCATTTCTGTGCTTTCTTCACTACTTCAGCAGACTCTAAAATGCAGGATTTGAAGGCATGCATAATTTAGGGGAACATGGGGCGGCCAGATGGAGAGCAGCCTCTGGGTAGTACTTTGGGTTTTTCTCTCAGATATATTAATCTGAAGGAGTTTTTACTTTTCTTTTGCCCCAGACCCCGTAGCAACAAATACACTGACCCAAACTTGGTACTATATTGAAACTGTATTAGTGTAGTATTAATGGATCAGGGATAACATTATACAGTATATGGTGGTTGCAATGTAGGTTTGTGCAATTAATCAACTTTTAATCGAGATTCAGTCGTCTGTAAAGTGGGACTAAACACATAAACTCCCACAGCCACATTTCAAATAGAGCTGGTAAACATGGGCTGTGCCTGGAGGACTAAAGAGGAGAATGAGTGGAGAGGAGGGGTATAAGGAACAGTGTGATTGGTCTAACAGGTGTCCACACGTTAAACTCCGCCCCTGCAGCCAGAAACACCTGGGTAGTCTCTTGTGATGTCACATAGTGCTTGAAATTGCAGTGGAGGCAGCAGAAGCTTTAGACGTTTTTGACCAGAAATCCTCATATTTTAAACAGAGGGAGGACCCAAAATGCAGGACTGCACTTGAAACTTTCTTTAATGAAAACCTTAACAAAGACCAGACCTAAAACCAAACACAAAAATCCAAAATGGTGACGAACACGGCGTGGCACCGACAGTGAACCAGCCGAGGGCAGAGGAGAACACATGGTTTATATGCACACGCAGAGGAATCAGACACAGGTGAGGTACATTAGGGCGGGGCAAGCAATCAATATGACGGGAAATAAAACTCAAAAACACACAGAGCTACAGAAATTACAAAATAAAAGCAGATACTGAATGACAAAATAACACAAGGAAAATCATGACCATGACAGAAAGCTGCAAATTTACCTAGTTTGCAGTCAAATAAATGACTAGAAACAGTAAATAATACTATTAAGACTCCATGTACACAGTTTAGTAGCAAAAAATTTCGAGTCTACAGCTAATCTTCTGTCAATAAAAGCATGTGGTTTGGAACTTCGGACTTTAGTGGAACAAATTTCACATTTTTTTTGGTGTTAGATGGCACTGAAATGAATTCGGCATTGTTTATGTTCAGGAGACGCTCTGACCCAGTTGTCCATCATAATTCGGTCTTTGCCAGTCTTGTTCACTTTCATACTTTTGTCTTGCTTCTTTAAAGTGCCCATATTACGCTGTTTTCTGATCCATGTTATAATGTTGTTTCCTCATCAAAAACATACATGGAGTTGTGGTTTGTTTCATTCACACATGTTTAACACACAAACCCGGCATATTTGGGCTGAGTTCCTGTCTCGGACTGAAAACGCTCTGTTCCACCTTGTGATGTCACGTGGTAATACAGGAAGTGCTCCACTGTGGTTTTTAAACTCCACACACCTTCACTAGAATCATTTGGATCATTTCAGCCCTGGAATTTTCAATCTCTGCTGAACTAAAGGTAAAAGGAGCTGTTAACTTGAAAACTACCGCTTCATGACATCACGAAGCGGAACAGAGCATTTTGAGCTTTGGAGATGTGGACGGACTAATAATGCAGAATTACTCACGTGTGAATGAAACAAAACACAACTCCAGGTATGTTTTTGATGAGGTAACAGCTCACATTTGCGCACTGCAGGACAATATTCACGTCACTCAAAATGTTCAGGAATCAAACCATCAGACTGGATGATCCATTATTTATTGTAAAACTGTAT
>KN483323.1:6735-16884 GCA_000787095.1 Periophthalmodon schlosseri | reverse complement strand
GAGAAACAAAAAAAAAAAGGTAATATTAACGTCACAAAATACTTGAGAAGACTTGAAACTGACCATTGATCAGTTACGAAAAAGCAGACTGGCTGTTCACTATAATACGTATTTACTTCATGATACGGTATGTTTGTTCTAATCTAATGTTTAATTAATTCAGTTTAAATTTTTGTGTCCATCTCTTGGTTGTTCCCTCAGGTTTCCCCCAGTGAGGAAACTGATGTTATGGAAGAATCTACTGGCTTTAGCACTAAAGAGGAGCCAGTTGAGTCTACGGTGAGTCAGTACTGATCTATGTTTGATATGTAGATGTGTAATTTTATTGTGTGTTTCTTAATAGCAATAGCAACACTTTTATTTTTGTATTTGCTTATCTTTGCTACTTCATTTGGCTACTCCATTCCAGAGTTATTGATTATAGCTATATACAGGCCCGTCGACAGATATTTTGGGGCAAGAAACCTCACATGGGCCCCCCCTCTAATATAAATTAATAGGAAGATGGTCCAATTCTGGGACCCTGAGACCCTGGGGCCCGGGACAACAGACCCCTTTGTCCCCCCCGTTGACTCCCCTGGTCTAATGAGTAATAACCACTATCTTTATGGACTTGTGGAAATATTATGGAAATATTTGATCACACAGCTGAATCTGAAGCTGCTGCTTTCTGTGGCAAACTCTATATCTGTAAAAGAAGAATGACTGAAATTGACAGAAATTTGTGGGGCCCAGGGCAAGAAACCCCCCCCCCATCGACTCCCCTGGTTATATAATACAGCAGTCTATCAATAAATTAGTAATAACCAATATCTTTACGGACTTGTTTTGTAGGAAATATTCAATCCCATAGTTGAATCTGAAGCTGCTGCTGTTGTGGCAAACTCTGCATCTGTAAAAGAAGAAATTACTGAAACAGAAACACCAAAAGTAGGTCACAAATTTGCAAAATATAAACAACTTTAATACTTCTCAGCATGCATGTCAGATAGAACATTTTATATATTTTTGTCCCCTTTTCTTTTGCTCTAGGAAGTTGTTGAGCGGGTTGTTGAAAGTGCACCAGTGCCTGTTGTGACAAACTCTACCCCAGAAGAAGTTGAAGACGAGGTGAAACCAATTGCAACTCTCATTGTAAGTCATGAATATGTATATTAAATGCACTTTTTGGAGCTTTCTACCACGATATAACATTGTTCCCTCCTCAAAAATATGTCTCAAGAGGTTTTACGCGTCATCCGTGCGTGTTTGAGTAATCTAGCGATCTCTCCTGGGCCCAATTCAAACCCTCTTTACGGTTAGCAGCGCGACAATTTTCCATAGATACACAAACTCATAATACAAAACAATACACTGCAACTTCACAAACCTGATGCGATGTGCTGTAGTTTCTTTAGCTCAATACACGCCAACTGTTGTTGCGATAGCGCTCGGAATTAATACCCCGTAGAAGTGTAACACCGCCTCTGTAAGTATTTGATTTGTTCTTTACAGGAACCGGCGGTGCTCATAGAGGAAAGCACAACTCCGGCAGCAGAAACAGAATCTACAGTTGAGGAAGTCTGTGTCAAAGAGGTTACTCCAATAGAAACACCAACTGTAAGTCAAATATATTCATCTAAATTACAATGAAATACATTCTAACCAATATGAATAAGTACAGTTTCAATGAGGGCGACAGTAGTTCAGATTCATGAATACTGTCGTCGTGTCCTTGGGCAAGACACTTGACCCACCTCGCCTCCAGTGTCTGCGCACACTGGTGTATGACTGTGTGTGTGAATGGGTGAGTGGTTCCTTGATGTAAAGCGCTTTGAGGGCCTTGAACGCGGAAAAGCGCTACATAAAAATGTGACCATGTCACCGTACGTTTTACCACCCGGTTGTCTCCGTGGAGATGTTGTCGCGTTCCTAAAATGTTCCGCGATATGCCATTAAGCTGATCTACGTCCACCGAGACGAGCAGGTGCGGCACTAGGCCAAGTTCATTTCTGTGGAGAGGCGAGCCAGCTCACAGTAACAATGTATATTTTCAAAGTACATGTTTCAGCAATAAATCACTTGTAATTGAATAAATGGAAGATAGATGCGTTAACACGTTTAATGCCATACTGTGGAACATTACAGCAAAGCAATAATATCTCCATTGAAATAAGCAAGTGGCTAATTGATGATACACGTAGGATTCTAGTCATTTTGGTACAAATGAAAAAAAATCCAGCTATCTGCAGTTATCCGTTAGACGAATCGTCGTTTTAGATGAATATTGCGATTTAAAATGTCCAAATTAGAACATAATGATCCACGGGTGTCATAGATTATAAGTATATAGCAGACACAAGCACAAGTTTCTTAAAAAAATAAGCACTTTACATGTGCACTGACCTGGAGTACAGTCTCTTAAAACGTATTATTTCATTATTTTGTTCTCAACAGGAGGTGGTCAAGGACAACGTTGAAAGCACAACTACAGCGACCACATTTGAAGAAACAACAGTAGAGGCTAAACCAGTATCCACGTCCATCGAGTCAGTCCCAACAGAAGAAGAAGAATTTACAGAAGCACCTCAATCAGAAACAAAGGAGGAGGCTGGAAACGCGTTTACACCTGAAGAAACTGATTTGGCGCATCCAATTACAGAAATTACCAATACAGACCCAGATATTGCATTAGACAGTTCGGAAATCGAGGAAAATGTTGCATCACTTGAAGGGGATTTACAAGAAAATTCTCAAGTGTCTGCCTTAACCGAGGAGGAAATGATTAAAAACCCAATGACAACAGACGATCTTCTAGATGTTACTATGGAAACCACAAATTTAATATCGCCAATGGCAACCAGCGACCAGCTTGTTTATGAAGAAGTGGCGGCGAACGAGTCGGCCATTTCGGAAGACCCATTTTTGGTCGAAGGTGTTGCGACGGCAGTCGAAAATGTTAAGGAAACGGCGCAGCAAGAAGTAATGGAGGAACAGCTAATTTTGTTTGACTCCATGGCAACGGAGGAGGCACCTAACCAAATTGTAGCGCAAACTTTAGCTGGATTGTCGCTCAGTCCGATGCTTGAACCAATGGTAGAAACATCACCAGTTTTGCCGGATAAAGTAGAGGATGGGTCGGATACGGGAAAGCTGGATTTTGGCCCAGAGGCGTTGAGTGTTGGTCCGGAGGCTCTGAGTGCAGGACCAGTCGTAACAGAACAGAAAGTGGAACTAAAGACCGAAGTCAACGCACCAGAACAGCCCCAAGAGGAGGATGAGGTCAGCCTTTTGTATCTGCAAGTTTTGGCTATATTTGCTCTTTTTAGCATATCGGCTGTCGGCCTTAAATCTCCAGCACAGGCCGATATTTGGTTTTGACCAACCTGCTGCCTAAAGAATAAACATGAAACTATATTTGAACATTTAAGTAGGAGGGCTGTAGGAGAGTTTTTAGTCAGTTAAAATTGTATAATTTGGGGAAAATAATCAAAATCGGTGCTATATATCGGCCCAGAAATATTGGCAAAGCTTATGGACCATCGGTTGCTCTGGATTCTAAACAATCAGCATTGGCCATGAAAAAACCCATATCAGTCGATCTCTAGTTTTGGGGTCTGGTTTAGTCCTGGTTTAGTCCTGGTTTAGTCCTGTCACAGTAATTTGTACTGTATCAACTTATCGTTCAATACATGACAGATGGAACAATAATATTTGGGGGCAATATTTATCACAGGTACTTTTTATTTATACTAGAGGGGAACTTTTTGTGATTTTTCTGTACTTTTCATATGTGTTTTAGAGTCTATATAGTACTGTATATGAAAGAGTTTTTGGGGGAAATCCTGCTTTAGGCTGATCATGTCACTGGCATTAGTGTCGTTCAATATTATCGTTTATCGTCTATATTTTATTCAGCTATATATCGCACTTCAAAATGTGTTATCTTATGTATTTAGGGGGCATTGACACATGCGAAAATATCTTATCAAAACTGGAACTAAACCTTGAACTAAAAAAACAAAACAAAGTCTAAACAAAGTCCACATCAGGATTATAGGTCTCAAATCTGGACCAAACCAGGACAAGTGTGAACGGACCCTTAAATGAGTTTCAATAATTAAAATACTTTAATCTGTTCTGAATATGACCTACTTTAAACTGAATTGCGTTTATACCCGTATTCATTCAAATGTGTTCTTTTACAGGGTCTTGACGATCTGGATTTCGACAATTTCGATTTGGGAGATTTTGACCCTGCCGACGTCAACCTGGACGACGATTTCTTGGATGAAAACTAATGAGCTCTTATCTTAATAATGACCAAAGAAGAAAGACTTGGACCAGAATGCCAGGAACTAGACTTTAAATTGTCTTAGTCTTTAAATGTCTTTTTTATTTGTCATAGAAGTAAACAATATTTTTAACTAGTAAATGTTTTTAAGCTATTCAAATGCAAGAACAATCATTGAGTGCCAGTTGTTTACAGAATCTGCATGTTTTTCTCGAATTCCTTTCTGTCGGTAGTAGTGGCTTTAGCGCCTTCTTTAATACCTCGAAACGTTTTACCTCCTGCTGGCTTATCATGGTACTGCACTGTAAATAGTCTGCCTTCTTACAAATATGACCTTTTAAACCGTACACGTGAAACCTCCATCTGTTTTAAAGTGCCTGTTTTTCTATAAACGCTGCAATTCACATTTCACACAGATTTATGTACAATTGAACTGTGCTTTTTTTCATTAAACAATCTGAACTCAAAGTTTCGTAAAAAGACATGTTTTTATTTTCATATGTACAGCAAAAATGAATCAGTCTTTGGATATTAAAGGTCCTATATTAATCAAAATTGACTCTTGTGAGCTTTAAGCCATGTTATGTTGTTTCCTCATCAAAAACATACCTGGAGTTGTGGTTTGTTTCACTCACACGTTTGAATAATCCTTTATTACTAGTCTGTTTACATCTCCAAAGCTCAAAATGCTCTGTTCCACCTTGTGATGGCATGAAGCGGTAGTTTTTAAGTTTTTACCTTAAGTTCAGTGGAGATTGGATGATTGGAGATTGGATGATTTCAGTCCTGGAGTTTCCAAATGAGTCTAGTGATGGTGTGTGGAGTTCAAAAACACAGTGGTGCACTTCCTGTATTACCGCATGACATCACAAGGTGGAACACAGTGTTTTCTGTTTGAGAGAAGAGAGAAGAGAACTCAGCCTAAATATGCATTGTGTGCGTGTTTAACATGTGTGAGTGAAACAAAACAACTCCAGGTCAGTTTGTGATGAGGAAACAACATTATAACATAGATCAGAAAACAGCGGGACCTTTAAGCAAACACACGATGTTACAGTTAATGTCATATTTCACACAACAATGTCTCCAGCACAGTATATGAACATTTGCAAAAGGCAGACATTACTTGAATTTCATGTTTCTATTTCAAAGAGGACAGATTCAGGTAGCCGTGCTTTCCTCAGCTGCGGGCTCAAATGCCTGAAGTGCGAGCTCGATGTAGCCCGCCCTCTGGGACTCTTTCTGCGCATAGATCTGCGGGAGCGAAGGTCAAAGGTTAATGAGATCCAAACAACAGAGGGAAAGTGTGACACCAATTACGCCAAGGTTAGGTCTAGTCCTGGTTTAGTTCTGGCTGGGCGCGTAAGTCCTGATTTGATCTCGGTGAAACTCTGGTCTAGTGATGATCTGGTCGAGGGTAGAGGTGGGCGACAGCGGCAAAAATGAAAGAAATACTGTTTAGCCTTGTTTCTGAACACTTAACAGAAATGGCAAAAATGAAAGAAATACTGTTTAGCCTCGTCTCGATAACAGTATTCAGATGATGCTGCCTTAACAGAAATATGCTAAAATGTGCCTATAAACATCTTGGTTGAGGTTTAAGTATCTAATCACAAAAAGTGCAAAAGAAATAACTTTATATCCTTGATTGGAAGATTACAATACACATTTCTGCATATTTTATTTTAAATTAGCTCCTTTCACTGTTATTTTTAATAGTTTTAATTACAGGGGATGTGCTCAATATTCTAATTTTGCATATGTCCAGAACATCAATTGCGATATTATTTATGTTTGGATACATCTCCAACCTCTGGTCTAAGGTAACGGCCAGAGCTGGGCAAAAAAAAAACAAAAAAAAAACAACAATTAAATAGATTAATCAAATTTGAAATTGATTTGTTTGGAATAAAATTTTTAGATTTTTTTTTTAGATTAAGATTTTTATGTTCTCCACTTTCTTCCATTGGAAACTGCACTGAAAATGCCAGAAGGCCTCTCACTGCAGTCACAGGGGCCAAAGTTTAGCACAGGGCCATGCAGCGCTGACTGACATGAGTGATGTCAAATCAAATGTTGGGGCTGCGTGTTTAACACAATAGTTTCTTTTCACATTCATAAAATCATTCATAAAAGATTTCCCCAAAGGCCAATGGGATAAATATGATCACTGAATACAATCTCTTCAGTTTGGACCATTTTCTGTAGTTTGCAGAACATTTTTAGTGGGATTGAAAATCTAATCTTAATTTAGCAAAATAAAACAAACAAAAAAATTTTATTAAAAAGGAAAACGGGGAAAAAAAACTGCCTGATACTCCACAAAGAGATCAGTTGGTTAGAAAAACACTGTTGATCATTTTAATAACCTGCTATAAATACATTAATCCAATTAGTTTTACCCTCACCAAGTCTTTATTTCTCATAGACCCTTCTAGATCCGGGTTAGTTCAGTCCTTGGTCTAGTCCCGGTTAAAGTCCGATATAGTCCAGCTTTAGTTCAACAACAGAGAAAGCCGTCACGCCAATTAAACCAAGGTAAGTGCACTACGCAGCAGAACTGATTGGAGTCCAGAAGGTTTCACCCGTCTTGTTAATAGTGTTAATGTGATACTTGTGAAATGCATCTCCAGATTAAACCATGACCGAAGGGGTGGTCTAGCGTGACGATCGGCATCATTTTGAATTTGATTTCACCGAGTCTCTTGCTTCTAACAGTTCAAATTAAATGGCTGTCGTTCTCAATCCGTCTCCAGACAGTTCAGGGCCGAGGGGCTCTAATAGAAGCTGATGTGGCCTGGACCTGCTCCCTCAGTTCCCACACTGAAGGAGAAACTTAAGACCATGAACCTGCTCTGACCTGTGGAGGTGACCCTGACTTCTGATTTAATACACGAGGGAAAGGACTGATGACCCGAGCCCATTTCTGAGTCAATTTTCAGAAGTAAACCTGAAAATATAACGGAGCGATTGGAGATTTTGACTTGTCTTACCCAGATCAAATAAAATAGTCAATACAATTAAAAAAAAAGTCTGTGTAATCCCTCCGTGCCTTAGTCATTCAGGTAAACTGCTGATTCGACAATGACTGCGCGCGGGGGGGTGAGTAGCACCGCCCCCCGCGTGCCGGTCCCAGGTCCTAAGCGCTACAAACCGGGCCCGCGACGATACTGAAATTTTGTGTGACGATTTTCATGGCCAAAATAAATGCGATTAACAATTACATCACGATAATTATTAAAGTTGCTGATGGTTTAAAAATGTTCTGGATATGAATAATTATAATTTTAATATTATGAATAAGTTCCATGTTTAAACAACTGTTAAAGTTGCTATTAGTGAAAACAACTACAATTTAGCAGAGACTATTATGAATAAGCAGGGCCGTCGACTGAAATTTGGGGCCCCGGGGCATAAAGTCTCATCCTCTAATAATAATTAATAGAAAGAGGGTCCAATTCTGGGCCCCTAATACCCTGGGCCCGGGAAAGTCTCATCCTCTAATAATAATTAATAGAAAGAGGGTCCAATTCTGGGCCCCTAATACCCTGGGGCCCGGGACAACAGACCCCTTTGTCCTCCCCCGTCGACTCCCCTGTTGATAAGTCTTTTTTTTCTGCACATTCTGCTGATATAATGGCGATTACCTTTGTTGGCGATTATCACGATTATATAAAATGTCCCACGAATGATTATTGTCGACCCTTTTTTATCACGATAAACGATATTATTGTTTATTGTCCCATCCCTATTCCAGACCCCTCTGGAAGGTAGTACCTCCGGCGTCCCGCTTTGGACCCTTAAAAAGGCCCTACGGAAAAGAGGCTGCAGTGTCTATAGCCAAAGAAGGTTGAATTTTCTCAGGTTTTAGAGTGAATACAGTTTCACCGCTCATCCAAGTAGCTTCTTAATATCTTTTCAGGAACAGTTCATTACTCTTAAAACATTTGTCGAGCTTTTGGTCAGTTGTTTTGAAACTACTTGATCCCATTCCATATAACCACTGGGGTAAGGTCTTTTTTCAGTACCTTTTGAATTTTTCTTTTACTGCTAATCTGTATATAATGTCTGTGTAATCCCTCGGTCGTCCAGGTATGATCCATAGTAAAAGAAAAATTCAAATCTGTCAACTGGACAAAAAGCCGTAGGAGTGAAGTCGCTGCTCATCCAAGCCGCTTTTTCAGTTCTGGTCAGATCACTCCTACAACTTTCTGTCTAGTTGCCAGATTTGAATTTTTCTTTTACTATGGATCATACCTGGATGACTGAGGGACGACACAGACATTACATACAGATTAGGTAGACCGTCAAAAGATGTCAATATTTAGCCTATTTATTATTACTTTTGAAGAACTGAAGAAGCTATGCTAAAAAATATTCACTCTTATAACTTTTATCCAGTTGACAGAATTGAAACCAAAAGAGGGTTTTCATTTTAGGTGAATCGTTTCAAGCCAAACAATTTGATCCCAAACTACAAGACGACTGTTTATCCTATTTATTCATTTGAAGTGGTGAACCCTGGCAGGTCTCACCTTGAGTAGATCTGTTCCTGTCGCCTGATGTAGAGCTGCCTCTTGAGCCGATTCACTGTGAGGATGGACCATGTGGAAGAGCGACACTAAACTCACTGCATCCTGGAGCCTGAGGACAAACAGTGAAGTTACGTATTAATCATTACACAATGGTAAATGGTCACATTTTTTTATATTGCGCTTTTCCACCTTCAAGACACTCAAACCGCTTTACATCAAGGAACCGCTCACTCATTCACACACAAACATTCATAAACCAGTGGACGCAGACACTGGCTGACCTTCGGATCAGTGGACAAACACTCTACCGACTACTACCACTACTGCCACTGTCGCCCAATAAATTAAAGGTGCTCCATGTAACTTTTCTCATGGATGATCCGCCACCTGCTTGTCTCCATGGAGTTGCTGCTTCGTTTTGCCTGGAATGTCTGGCAATAAACAGATCTATCGTTTTCGCATTTATTAAATTACAAGTGTTTTAATTGCTAACAAAAACTAAAAAAAAAAAATGGAAAACATGCATTTTTAATGTAACTCTTCACAGGTGTTGGCCTGGTAATGTCACCTGATTGTCTCCATGAAAACAGATAAATTAAATGCTATACTATGTCTCAATGTTTTTGCTTTGCCTAGAACGTTCCAAACAGGTGGCAGACTCTACACCACTAAAAAGTTACATAGTGCAAGTTCAGACAAAGCGCGAAAGAGCTCACAGTTCTCTCTTGAGCATGTCCACAATGAGTCCATCCACCCGTCGGGCGTTCACCAGGTACCAGGCCATGCCTCCGAAGTGCCGCGTGCTGCGCAAGAGGTCGTACTTCCCATGTTTTTCCAGATCCTCATAAGTGGCTGCATGGACCTAAAAAGAAATATATAAAAAAGGTACAACTTAAACATCAGAACAGACTGAAAAGTTTCCTCCATTTTGTTTCTATTCTAAAAAGTCTAAACTGTAACACCAAAAATGTACAGCAGGTTCTGATCCCAGGCTGCCCCGTGTAATAAAAATAATAAAATCTTCCCATTATATTTCCGCATTTAACAACATTAGATCCTTTACCCTGATATAGTCTGAGGAGTCAGGTTCAAATTGGACTAGACACAAGTCCAAAACATCTTCATGGCGATCCTGCGAGAAAACCATCTGGGAGGAAAAAAAAAAACACTTTTTAGCTTTAGATATTAGTTTTTAGCCAACACAAAGAACAGAGTACATATTTCAGTACAAATTTTGTCATGAAGCCCTTCTATTGCTTCTTTTGTCTCACCTTGAGGTTCTCGTCCTTGAAGATGTGGTGTGGTGTCAGTTTGCGTCCCTCTTTGGGGAAGTAGACTTGG
>KN483322.1:4336-18417 GCA_000787095.1 Periophthalmodon schlosseri | reverse complement strand
CATCCGTGTTTTTCCGTGTTTTTCTGTGTCTGACCACAACAGGCCAGGCCCTGAGGCTCAGAGGCACAAGGGCAGAGCAAAGGAGAAAAGGAGGGAGAGAAGAGAGAGAAATAGAGAGAGGGAGAAGAGAGGGAGAAGGAGAAAGAGGGAGAGAGAGAGAGAGAGAGAGAGAGAGAGAGAGAGAAAGGATGAGGAGGTAAATAGGGAGGGAGAGAGAGAGGAAAAACGAGTAGGAGAGTCAGGGAAGAGAAAGAGAAAGGGGAGGGTGACCTTCTGTCCAGTGATAAAGGTACCAGCGGGGACTGGAGGAGGAGAGAGAGAGGGAGGAGGAGGAAGGGTGAAGCCCAGAAACGAGAGCAAGAAATAGTGAGAGGGGGAGGAGAGGGAGAAGGAGAGAAAGAAGGAGAGAAACAGGAAAAAGACAGTGGGAGATTCATGAAGAGAAAGAGTGAGAAAGAGAAAGGAGAAATAAGGGGTAAAGGACGAGGGAGACAGGGAGGGAGGGGGGAAGCGAGAGAGGGAGAGGAGAGGGAGATATAAAGAGGGGAAAAGAGGGGAGACAGAGAAGAGAGAGGAGAGAAGAGAAAGAGGTAGGGGGAACAATAGAGAAAGAAATGTAGGATTGTCAAAAGTATTGAAAATCAGATACTAATTGATACTAAAACTAAATACTCACAAAACTAAATACAAATGAACCTTTCCTGAATATCTTTAGAATGATGTTGAGCTGTATCTTTCACAAGTATAAGACACATAGACTAGTACACGCCCATGGACCACTATGGAACCTACTGGACGACTGAGAGATTACACAGGTATCAGGGCGACAATAGCTCAGTTGAGTGTTTCTCCACTTATACAAAGATTGTCGGTTCGAATTCCACTCTTGACATAGACATCATTCGTTGAGCGGTCAAATCCACTCACCCACAGGTTGGCGGTGCGATTCCAGCTCCCACAGATGAACGCTGCCGTGGTGTCCTTGAAAGGGTGAGTGGTTCCTTGATGTAAAGTGCTTTGAGTGCCTTGAAAGTGGAAAAGCGCTGTATAAAATTGTGGGCGTTTACCATTTACCATATAAGGCCACATGGTAATATAGAAGAAAGTACTGCCATTTAATGTTGAAAATCACATTCTATTGTCTAAAGAAAGAGTTTTTTTATTATCATTGTGGTATCGGAATAGTATCGTGACAACACTGCACTAGTTTAAACTACTACTTGCTTGCGTCTCTTAGCAATAAAAGAGTAGTGACCCGCAGTAAAACCACACAGAGCATGGAGTGCTCTTGTGAGGTGTTCAGTGGCACACTCCTCAGTTTGTTCTGTCAACACTGAAGCACAGGGCACAACACACACAGTACACACATATATTCTGCTACAGTAATACCACCACTACTACCACTACTGCTGCTATTACTATTATTACTACTACTATTAGTACTACTACAGTTACTACTACTACTACTACTACTACTAACATAAAAATATGATTTAGTCCTGCTTTAGTCCTGCTTTAGCTCTGGTTTAATCCTGGTTTAGTCCTGTTTTAGTCCTATTTTAGTCCTGGTTTAGTCCTATTTTAGTCCTGGTTCAGTTCTGCTTTAGTCCTGGTTTAGTCCTGGTTCAGTCCTGCTTTAGTCCTGTTTCAGCCCTCTTTTAGTCCTCCTTTAGTACTAATTTAGTCCTGGTTTAGTTCTGACTTAGTCCTGGTTCAGTCCTGGTTTAGTCCTGGTTTAGTGCTGCTTTAGTCCTGCTTTAGACCTGCTTTAGACCTGCTTTAGACCTGCTTTAGACCTGGTTTAGTTCCTACTGTTGCTTTGATCCTCAGACAAAGGACATTTAACTTTTGTTTGTGTAAATTCTCTGAGCGACACAAACAAAACATGAAATCTGAGAAAAGGTTTAACACAAAGAATAAAAACAAAGCCATGTCTGAACCAGGTCTGAACCATGACTGAACCATGATTAAACTAGGACTGAACAGATCTAAACTGTGACTAAACCAGGACAGAACCAGGTCTTTGGGCGATAGGATAAATGTTTTTTTTTTTTAATAATGTTGTATATTCCAAAATTATACACAAATTTTACCAAACCAAATGTGACAAAATCTTGATTTTGGTTTGCACCAGGAAAAATGTGAAAATTGTGAATGCACACTGTATCTGTGCAAGAAATACAATGGGATGGGAATATAGTGACAACCTGAGCCATGTGAGTCACTACATGACTCTTTGGGTTAAGAGCTTCACTTTTCTGTTCTGAAGCAGTTCTGAAGCAGTTCTGAAGCCGTTCTAAAACAGTTCTGAAGGTATTCTGAAGCTGTTCTGAAGATCTTCTAAAACGGTTCTAAAGCTGTTCTAAAACTGTTCTGCAGGTGTTCTGAAGCTGTTCTGAAGCTGTGCTAAAGGTGATCTGAAGGTGTTCTGAAGGTGTTCTGAAGCTGTGCTAAAGGTGTTCTGAATGTGTTCTGAAGGTGTTCTGAAGCTGTTCTAAGGCAGTTCTGAAGCTGTTGTAAAACAGTTCTGAAGCTGTTCTGAAAAAGTTCTAAAGCTGATAATTCGTGTATGTGAATTCTAGTGATGTGCCAGAGGTTTGTGGAAGACAGGGACTAGTTAGGGAGATTTACATACATACTTTTCACAGTTTGAAAGTCAGATACCTCTGCTTTAAAGATTTATGCAAATTATTATTATCAAATGTTCCCACGAAGTCCATTGTTTTTTAGTCCCGCATTAGTCCCGGTTTAGTCTTAGTTTAGCCCTGCTTTAGTCTTGGTTTAATCCCACTTTAGTCCTGCTTCAGTCCTGCTTTATAACTGCTTTAGACCTGGTTTAGTTTCTATTGTTGCTTTAACCCTCAGACAAAGGACATTTCACCTTTGTTTTTTGTCAGTTTGTTTGGTGTCTTTTTAAACCAGGGAATACAAACCAGGAATATGAAAATACCTCATATCTGTCTATTCAAATCAGACAGTTCAGCTTAAAGAGGGTCTTACCTGCAGCTTCAGTCCAGACTTAGTCCTGGTTTAGACCTGGCCAAGCCCTGATCCAGTCCTGGTTTAGTTCTGTTTTAGACCCCAGTGCTCCTGGTTCTGTCTCTGGTCAGGTGAGGTGAACAGGTGAGGTGAACAGGTAAGTCTCTGGATCGTCCTCTTCTGTCTGACACGAATGGAGCAAACTGACAGGTGAGTGGGACCAGTGAGACAGGTGGAAGTGCAGGTAACTCAGCAGGTGAAGGAGGTGGCTCCGAGGGAGACAGGTAACAGTTCACAGGTCCAGGTTAAATGCACAGGTGAAAAGTCCAGGTGAGTAGCACTGGTGGGGGCGTGGCCAAAGCAGAAGGAGGAGGGAAAAGAGGGGACGCTCTGTCCTATAAACTATACAAGTGAAAGTTCAGGTGAAACTTCAGGTGAATTGTACAGGTGCGCTCCTCTATGCTCAGTCGAGAGGAAGAGAGGAGAAGGAGGAGAGAGGAGGAGGAGTCACATGAACCGAGTCTGAAACACAAACACTTAATGTTTGGACACAAACTGGACTCAGACTCAGAGGAAAATCACAGAGAGAGGTTGGATTAGAAACATTGTTAAGATGATAAAGATATGCTGCAGGTATTTGGGGGGAAAGGGTTGATTTGGTTTGTTTTGTGCACTACATTTTCTTAGTACAGTCTGTTCAATACAATATGAACAGAATATGTGTCTGTGTATGTCCTTTGGAACTGCTTCATATTCACACCTTTGTTTAACTCCACAGACTGCCACAGTTTCCATAGTTGTAAAATATTTTCCTAACCTATCTCTGCTTTCTAACCCTCTGCAGCAAGATGAATTATCTGATATTTGTGAATCACAAACAGAGCAGCATTGTGGTTTGGGCGGAGCCAAAGGTGAAGCACCCAAACAAACACGACAGCACAGACAGATCGATTTGAACGAGAGCCGTCTCAGATAAATGTGACTTCAGAGCTACACATCAGTCTGGTGTGAGCTGGTTATCTGCTTTCACCTGCTCCTCAAAACCGCACATCACAAATCTGTGATTTCAGTCTCCTGGATCTATGGTCATATTCACACCTTAAAACGGACCTGAAGAGGTGGGTCTTGGTCCACATCCAAATGGACTCTGGTGCTGTTTGTTTATGGCTGAATACAAACAAACACAGAAAAATGAACTTTTGTGGGCTTGATGACGCACCGTCAGGACAGAGAGGCACCAGGACAGAAGGTGCGTCTGTCCCGATGATGATGATGGTCAAAGGGCCCGCTCACCACTAGCCCCGAGGGGGTGTGGGCTGTTCGTGTGTTAGCGTCCATTGGTGAGAATGACGTGGCTTTAAATCCAAATGCACTGGATGTTTCTGGAAACATTCCTCATGTAGGCTGTTTGTTAAATGTGGACATGCATTCTGGCACTTGCCTTGTATCCATCACGTAATGCACTTTCATGCCCACAGTGTAAAGGCCACAGTGTAAAGGCTGTGTAATATATAAAAACAGCTCAATACAAACATCATTTAACACACGTAATGTGAACGCATTACTTTATATTTCTTACCATTATGAATATGGAGCAAGAGCAGGAACAGGACGCACAACCCAAACTCCTAAGAACGCCTCCAGGCCCTAAAGCAGTTTAGCCCATGTAAATCCATGTGTCCAGGATGAAATCCATCCAAAAAAGTTTGAAGAGCTCCACAAAGATATTATTCAGATGTATGCACATACTGCTGCCGAGTGCAAACCATGTGTTGCCATGCACTTTTAATCTGTGGTTTTCCGCCGGCACAGACACCTGCCTCCCCACCACAAGCTGCTGTCTTCGGTCTGAATCTCAGCTAGTACCAGGGGCATCGGACTGGGGCGATAAAGGGTAGGGAGGGGCCCTTCACAAAGTCTAAAATGGGAATTTTTCATTCGACAACTTGTAGTGCAGGCCCATCAAGATCATTTGTACCCAAGGCCCAGAATTTGGTGCTACACCCCTGGCAAGTACTACCTATGGTTTGGTTGGTTTGGACCTGCGTATCTTATACTTCAAGGGTCACGCAATCAGCATGTCATTAAGACGTTTGTCTTCTCAATAAAAATAAAAAATAATGGGCTGCTACTTTATCATTTTCCTCTTCTTTTATTTACATTTATCATAGCCTAATGAAGGCTGCATTGGCCTCTGATTTGCCCCACCCCCTGTTAGTTCTGTCCAATGTGTGCACTGATTGTCATACACGTGCATTTGTTTACTTTTTATATTCCGCTTGCCAAATGTGCAGTGAGAATGCGATCTGTACCAACTGAAAAAAATAAAGTTTGCATGCAATCTGGATTAAACAAGCGGACTTTAGCACTTTTATGGTGTGAATACACCCTATATTTTACAGTTTATGATCCTAATGTTTTTATAACCACCTTATTCCACAAAGTGCTGAACTGCAACCGACCACTTCAAACCCTACGAGGAGTTCTGGATCTGAATCAGAGGTAATCTCTCCTTTAGTCCTGGTTTAGTCCTAGTTTAGTTCTAGTTTAGTCCTGGTCCGTGTTTAGTTCTGGTTTAGTCCTGGTCTTGGTCTGGGCCTGGCTTCACTCAGATATGGTCTTTATTTAGTCCTGGTTTAGCCCTGGTTGAGTCCCGATTTAGTCCTGGTTTAGTCCTGGTTTAGACCTGGTTTAGTTCTGGTCTTAGTCTGGACCTGGTTTCACTCAGATTTGGTCTCTGGGTCTCTCTTGGCTCAAACTATTGTAGTCTGTGTACATTGTCTGTGCTGAAGTGGGTTAGTGCTTTGTCTAGATTTAAACCAGGACTAAATGAGACTAGGGACCGGTCTGAGGATTATGTAACAGACTCCACTGGGGTCTGACCCTCAGATCAGGTCTGGCCTGCTCCGTGTGTCCAGTGAACACAGAGTGAATCACAAATGAACTAAACTGCATTTGGATTTGAACTAAAACATTAGTCTTATATTGATACTTTGCAGTGACATCACGCTGGGAGCGTTCAGCCTGTATGCCTATGGCAGAATGTTCACCAGTTACCATGGTGACCCAATGTGCACACATTAGCAAACACAGCCTGATAAGTTTTTAGATTTTAGGTCTAAAAAGTCAAGAAAAAATACATAATGGACTTAAACAACATATAGCAAGCTTGTGACTGTAAAGTCATTTGAGAGTGAGCCTGTTTAACAGCACAAATCAAGTCACCTGTTGTAGTTCCAGTCCTTTATACATTATTATTCAGATTGTGTTAAAACAAAGCTTAGGTTAAAGTCTAACTTGAGTAACAAAGCTTCAGACAGAGCAGTGCCTAGAGTTAGCATCACATCCCCAGGGAATATTAATGACATCAGCTGCAAAGTATCAATAGCACTTTTCCAGATGCTCAAAGTTACTTTACATTTCCTGCATTATTCATTCATTCCACTCTTCAGTGGAGGTGATACTTCTGTAGCCACAGCTGTCCTGGGACAGACTGAGAGAGGAGAGGCTGAGTAACCCAGGATCAAAGACTGAACCAAAAACATAGACTAATCCTGGACCAACCCTCAGGACCATAGCCTGTTATAAAAATGAAGCTCATTGAGGAGAGAAGGCGCCTGATTGGTTTGTTATTAATGTTCATATCTTGGTTTAGCGACAAAATAGTGTGAAATAAAAACCCCAGGATCGTATAGAGCAAGTTAAAACCAACATTTTAAGGTCAGAATGACCTGACAGCATTAACCAAACCTCTTAATTACAGATTACAGTTTAACGGCTCTTCACTGCAAACATAAAACCTGCTCTCACTCCACTCTCACTTTAAAGAGGAGGTATTACACTTCTATGCAGTAATAACTGCTAACACATAGCATATTTAGATCAGATGTTACCTTTTATTGTTTGGAAAATGCCAATATGACGCCAATAACATATTAACATGTTTTATAAGTTTCACTTTTGTTTTTGATGCTCTGATTCCCCCCGTCCCTTTGCACCCTGCACTGAGTCACTCCCCCTTCAGAGTGACATCGGGACACAATCAGCTGCATCCCACTAATGAAACTATTACACATTGCACCAGGTTTGTCAAATTTGTATCATGTTTTTGCATATTAATGTAGAATTGTTGCGTGGGAGCATGGATGACATAGGCATGTGGGCGAAGCCTTGTACAGGCTTATACTTGTACTCAAACATGCATGGATGACATCTAAAACCTTTCAGTCATGTTTTTGATAAGGTTATAACATTGTAGAAAGCTAAAAATAAATGGATTTTTCGTAATACCACCTCTTTAAAGATTTTGGTTTTATTGGAGTCTGAACGTTTGGGCAGAGTTCTGACAATGACCTCATTTCTGTTTTATGATTCTCTCCTGGTTTGTTTCATTCACACCTCCAGATCTGACCCAACGGGCTTATTACAGAAATAGTCACTTTTAGACCTGGTTCAGACCTGGTTCAGACCTGGTTCAGACCTGGTTCAGACCTGGTTTAATCCTGGTTTAGACCTGGTTAGTCCTGGTTTAGTCCTGGTTTGGTTCTGGTTTAGTCCTACTTTAGTCCTGGTTTAGTCCTGGTTTGGTCCTGGTTTAGACCTGGATTAGTCCTGGTTTAGTCCTGATTTGGTCCTGGTTTAGACCGGAGCAGATGTTTTGGTGAATCAGCACAATTCTAAAGTTCAACATTATTTTCAATAAACAGAAACTGATCATTTTACAAGAGACAATGTTTGGTATCAAACCAGGAACCAGAACAAGCAGGACTAAAGGAGGACTAAACCAGGACTAAACCAGGACTGAAGCAGGTTTATATTCAGAATTGTGCAAGTGCATTTTTGTTGCAGATTTGTATTTGTAAGAAATTATTCCTCAAGAGAAAAAAGCATGATTCCCATCCAGGTCTCAGTTCCTCACTAAGTTTTTGCAGAAATTCAAACAAACCAGACACAGGTCAGATCAAGTTTATAATCCATTGTTACTTACTGTATCGGCTGGTCCCAAGGTCCTGCTCCTGTCTGCTCCTGTCTACTCCTGCCTGTTCCTGTCTTTAGGTTTGACAGAAGAACCATTGGCATGTGAAGAGCAAAGTCCAGAGGCTCAAATGACCAAAATCTGACAATTATTAAAAACAGAAAAACAAACACATGAAAGACGCACACAAGACACACAGGCTGCACTGCGCTTAGCACTTAGGCCTCAAAGCCTGTGTCTTTCTGTGTAGAGTTTGCATGTTCTCCCTGTGTCTGGGTGGAGTTTTGCATGTTCTCCCTGTGCTGAGTGGTGTACAGCAGTAGCTCTCTGCACCTGACAGGAAGCACTGGTTGAAGGATGGGTCAAATGTAGAGAATGAATTTATAGATAAAGTGAACTATACCTCAAACAGGTCCTCGTGTCTCCTGTGTCTCTGCTCAGACAGAATCTGAACATGCTAATCACACAGAGGGAGAGGGTTAATGACTGTTAACCACATTTCAGCTCTAACTGGACCTGACTGGGTCGACTCAGAGGGCGGAGGTCACAGTGATCTTTATTTACACAATTTCATTCTTTTTAATTTTTTATAAAAAACTGTTGAACTTCCTGTAGTTTCACTCATCCAGTGTTCAGCTGCTCGTTTTTCTTTATTTGGATCCCCATTAGCCACCATGTGGTTGCTAGTTTTCCTGGTGTTCATAGAATGCACAAATTGCAGTATAAATTTTATGTATACAGTGAACAATTTAAAAGGTAAAAATGAGGGGCTGCAGCTCCTCTATAGAGAATAGTTCTTTTCATTGTGTTGCAGATGAAATTCAAATATATCTGCCAGTGACCGCCAGTGACAGCCAGACCACAGTCAAAGATCTGCAGGACTGTTCCAGGGCTGTGCAGATTTGGCTGCAAACAAACTTCCTGAACTTAAATCAAAATAAAACTGAGATTGTGGTGTTTGTCCAAACTAATCTACTGCTTGGGCCTGACAGTGTGATTGGTCCTCTGTCCTCTTATTGTTGTCCTGCAGTGAGGAATCTTGGGCTGACTGTGGACTCTATGTTCAAACTGGACAAGCAAATGAGCTCTTTCATGAAGTCCAGCTTCTTTCAGTTAAGACTCCTTGCCAAAGTAAATCTCTACCTTCCACAGGCAGATTTTGAAAAAAAAAAAAAAAAAAAAAAAGTAATAATAATCCACGCATTTGTAATGTCGTGTCTGTGTTACTGTAATTCTTTGTATGTGGGGCTGGACCAGGGCTCCCTGCAGCTCGTCTGCTGACAAAAACTTAGAGGCAAGAGCACATCAGACCTTTCCTGTGCAACCTGCACTGGCTCCTATTTCATACCGGGTGAAATTCAAAATGTTATTGATTGTGTTTAAATGCACTCTATGGGTCCTCTTTATATGAGGGACTTACTACAGCCCTACACTCCACCCAGAGCCCTGAGGTCAGCTGACCAGCTTCTGCTGGTTGTGCCCAAAGCCAGGCTCGAGTCTTTAACACAGTTTAAGACTAGACTGAAAACCCACCTCTTCTCCCTGGCATTTAATACTAGACAGGATATTGTGATGTTTTATTGGGGTTTTTTTCATATGTATCGTGTTATCTGTATATTTGTTTTTTGTTAATTTTCACGTGAAGCACTTTGGGCAGCAGGGACAGGACAGTCATGTAAATGAGTTAAGGCCAGACTTTGAACAGCTCTTTTCAGGACAGCAGGTGGACAATAAACAAAGCATTTAGGCATGCAATACCTTTCCCCATCACGCCAACAATATGATCACCTTGATCTGCCCAAGACAATGACTGGTCTAATTTAATGTCCTCCTGACCAGGACCAGGCTCAGACCTGGCTCAGAGCCTTTATGCTTGGGAGTCATCACAGCTGTGAGCAGGAGACACATAGAGCTCTTATATGGGACGTATGGGACACACACAGAGGTCATGTGACTGCAGGGGGTGGTCATGTAACTGTACTCGTGGGGGGTCATGTGACCTGTACCACAGTGATCATGTGACCTGCACCCCTCCCACAGTGGGGCAGTGTGATTCTGTTTTCTCAGCTGTGACTGGAGCCGGGTCACACATAGACAGAGAAACTTATAAAACATGTTAATATGTTGTTTCGGGCGAATACAAAACAATAAAAGGTAACATGATCTAAACATGCCATGTGAGTTAATACCCCTATTTGAAATTCCGACCACGAGTATCATAGTAACCAAAGAGCCAATCCGGAGCGAAGCTGTTGAAGGTAACGCCACTTTCCGCCCGCACTGCTGGTTTAGCAGGGACCAAGTACTTAGCAACGCTGTCAATCAAACCTGTTGCTAACGCTAGCAGGGGAATGAAGGTGCTTGATTTGTCTCTTATTAATATGCATATCTTGATTTACAGACACAATAGCGAAGTAAAAATATCAGGATCATGTACAGCAAGTTAATATGAACATTTTAGGACCAAAATGACGAACCAGACAGCAACATTTACAGGGAGGGGCAACCGTTTCTCAATACAAAGTGATGGAGCCGGAATGGATCTGGAAGCGCGCCCATGCTCACTTTCTATTTGGAATGTGGCGGGTTAGTTGTGTCCATTTATGGAGTCTATGGTTCTGGTACAGGCCTTGCTTTTACCTTTACTGTGACAGCAAAACACCGCTCTGGTCTCTGAAAGTTGTGAAAAGCACTTATGAACTCATCGTGGTGAATAATTAGGATGCTCTGAATGCATAAGGTATGTGAGGAATAACTTTGGACCACTGCAAACTGTTTAAAAATAACTACTTCTGTTTTTCATGTTTTTAAGACATAAAAATCTGGTACTGAACTGAACCAGGACCAGATGCTTTTAAAAGGTTGCTCTTTGAATTTGGAGTTCGAATTCCTTTGACTTGTGCTTTTAAGCAAGACACAAACCCTCCTGGATGTGTGTGAGAAAGAGTGACGTGTGTAAATGCTCAAATAAATGATTGTTTTGGTTTTAGATCAGACACACTGAGTTCACGACCTCCTCCTGACCCCTCCCCTCCCTGTCTCTGGTTCATTCATAATTCTTTCATTTCCTCCAAACATTTGTGTTGATGTAATCGCGTCTGGATCCACTTAGCCACTTCCTGTCTGTGCGCACGCTGCGCTCCGATTGGCCCACGTTCTGACGCCATGCTGTGATTGGACAGTTTTGGCGGGAGATCAGAGCATCGTCCAACAGCAGACCAAACACACCTGCACCGGCCAATCATGCGCCTCCATTCACACGCAACTACAATTAATACTGCAAATACTACTAGTACTACAACTACTACTATTACTAATACTAATACTGCTACTACTAATATTAATACTAATACTGCTACTACTACTACTACTATCAATATACTACAATCTCTGCTACTATTGCTATCACGTAAACGCCTTGTTTAGACCTGGTTCAGTCCTGGTTCAGTCCTGGTTCAGTCCTGTTCAGTCCTGGTCCTGGTTCAGTCCTGGTTCAGTCCTGGTTCAGTCCTGGTTCAGTCCTGGTTCAGATCTGGTTCAGTCCTGGTTCAGACCTGTTTTAGTCCTGGTTCAGATCTGGTTCAGTCCTGGTTCAGACCTGGTTCAGAACTGGTTCAGTCATGGCTCAGACCTCTTTAAACCTGGTTCAGTCCAAGACTTGGCCCTGGTCTCTTGTATAACTGCAATGGATTGCTGTATTGTTTTTCCCACAGATTCTGGAGCACGCGAACGCCTCACGCCACCGCCACGCTCTGATCAGAACAACATGAGACTCATTCACAAAAACATCACAGGAATAATATTTACAGAGGAAGAACACGCCACGGGCTCTGGGTTCTGCTCGGGAACGCAGAACAGGAGAAGGATTTAAGGTGAATACTTCACACATTACACATAACTTACTTATACGAACATTATAACTGTCCCTATAGTTTAACCTGAGCTGGAGACGGGTCAGAATTCTCAGATGGAATTTACTGTTTAACTGTCAGACTGCAGATTTATTGGCCTGGTTTATGGTTAAAATCGTTGGGCCTATCCATATGAAACAACAACTGCACCTGTCTGCTCCTCTGGCTCTGCTCCTTTGGCTCTGTTCCTCTAAACTGCTCCTGTCTGCTCCTCTGGCTCTGGTCCTCTGGCTCTGTTTCTGTCTGCTCCTCTGGCCCTGCTCCTCTGGCTCTGCTCCTCTGGCTCTAATCCTGTCTGCTCCTCTGACTCTGCTCCTCTGGCTCTGCTCCTCTGGCTCTGTTCCTCTGGCTCTGCTTCTGTCTGCTCCTCTGGCTCTGCTCCTCTGGCTCTGTTCCTCTGGCTCTGCTTCTGTCTGCTCCTCTGGCTCTGCTCCTCTAGCTCTGCTCCTCTAGCTCTGCTCCTCTAGCTCTGCTCCTCTAGCTCTGCTCCTCTAGCTCTGCTCCTGTCCACTCCTCTGGATCTGCTCCTGTCCTTTCCTCTGGCTCTGCTCCTGTCTGCTCCTCTGGTTCTTCTCCTGTCCGCTCCTCTAGCTCTGCTCCTGTCCGTTCCTCTGGCTCTGCTCCTGTCCGTTCCTCTGGCTCTGCTCCTGCCTGCTCCTCTGTCTCTGTCGTGAGATTAGAAGTTCCACTCAGTTTGGTGCACTCGGAGTTCTTTGTGCGTGTAATTAGTCCTGGTTTAGTTCTTGTTTAGTCCTGGTTCACTCCTGGTTCAGTCCTGTGCACGTAAACGTAGTGAGTGTGTCTTTGGTCCATTAGCACTCAGACCCACAGGATTCACATCTGTCACATCTGCAGAACCGAAGGAACCATGGAGAACCGTAGCGGAACATTACACCTAAATGAGACCTCAACCCAAACGTGACTCAACTGTTTCAAATTAGCATCACAAACTGCTGTCCCTAAGAGAGAGACACTTGCCTGAGCTCTAGAACACGCTCTTCTCCAATACTTTGTAAACAAGTGAGTCTGGTCACCGGTGAATCTTCCTGAGCTCAAATGGGCGTGATTGGCAGGTGGATTAGCCAATCAGGGACATGCATGGTCCGTCTGTATCAAAACTAATGTGGCTGCTCTTCTTCTTCTCTCAAACAGAAAACACTCTGTTCCACCTTGTGATGTCATATGGTAATTCAGGAAGTGCTCCACTGTGTTTATAAACTTAACTAGAGTCATTTGAATGATTTCACCCCTGAATTTGCCACTCTCTACAGAACCAAAGGTAAAAGGTAGCTCTTAATTTGAAAAATACCACTTCATGACATCACAAGGTGGAAAGACCATATTCTCTCTACAGAACCAAAGGTAAAAGGTAGCTCTTAATTTGAAAAATACCACTTCATGACATCACAAGGTGGAATAGACCATATTGAGCTTTGGAGATGTAGACAGACTAATAATAAAAGGTTTCTCAAACATGTGTGAATGAAACAAAACACAACTCCAGGTATGTTTTTAATTAGGTAACAACATTATTACATTTTTTCAGTTTAAAAACATGAGTTATATGGTCTATTATAATTATGAATCATTGCACTCTTCAGATGTCTAATATAATGTATAATCTAAACTGTGTTGTGCATTTAGCTGTAAGTAAAAAATGAAATTATCATTAGATCTGGTTTCTCTTTAAATAAAGAGAGTTGCATAAGTTTGACCTAAAAATGTGTTTGTTTCCACACCTGATGTGAGTTACATCACTGTCAATGGTAATTCAGTTAGACCTGGTTTAGTCCTGGTTTAGTCACATTCTAGTGGTTTAGTCCTGGTTTAGTTCTGGTTTCAGACCTGCTTCAGCCCTGTTTCAGTCCTGTTTCAGACATGGGTAAATCCTGCCCTAGACCTGTTTCAGGTTTTGTTGTGCTGTAGACCTACTCCAGACCTGGTTTAGACCTGCTTCAGTCCTAATTTAGACCTGGTTTAGATCTGGTTTAGTTTTGGTTTAGTCCTGGTTTAGACCTGTTTCAGACCTGGTTTAGTTCTGATTTAGACCTAGTTTAGTCCTGGTTCAGACCTGGTTTAGTCTTGGTTTAGTCTCAGTTCAGACCTGGTTAAGTCCTGGCTTAGACCTGGTTTAATCCTGGTTTAGTCCTGGTCTAGGCCTGGTTTAGACCTGTTTTAGACTTGTTTTAGTACTGGTGTAGTCCTGGTTTAGTCCT
>KN483321.1:23870-36907 GCA_000787095.1 Periophthalmodon schlosseri | reverse complement strand
ATAATAATAATAATAATAATAAATATCAAAATGCCACAATATTACAATATTTTCATTGCAAAGAAAATCATCATATATTATCATATATCTGATGTTTTATAAAAGCTATAATAATATAAGCTATAAACAGACTTCAGGACTCACAGCAGAGTGGTGGCTGTTGCGAGGCCCTAGTCCCTGGTTGGCTTGGGCGTCCCTCAGCCCCTCAGGACCCAGGCCTAGAGCGGGAGGGGGGGTCTTCATCTCCAGAGCTCGGTTAAGGTTTCCATGGGCAAACACAGAGTAGCCAATACCTGCCAAAACATACCATGGCCAAACATGTGGAGCAGGAAGTGAAAAGAGATGTGAGCTCAACACCTTCCTCACCTACATCTGTGATAGAAAGTTCCTCTTTTGGTTTTATCTTGGACAACTATGTACAAGATATGAGTAACACTCTTAAAAATATACCCACAATTAGACAAATTTCATTCATGTTGGTTTATGGGCTTTTGTTTGTGCATCTCTGTAATACTGTACACCATAGCCATGGGCACTACACGAGGGGCAGGTGTGCTATATTCAAGAAACCACAGAACTAGTTTAAGCAGCTACCACAGACAGAGAGGGAGAGAGGGACAGAGAGAGACAGAGAGAGAGAGAGAGAGAGAGAGAGAGAGAGAGGGCCAGTTTCACACTCAAGTTTCCTGTGAGTTCTCAGCAGCTGCAGGGCCCACAGGGAACCACAGACATCACACTATTACTGTTAATTACACTATTGCAAAAGTCTTTCATTCACTTACATGGTGAATATTTTGAGCTTATTTTTCAGGGCAAACAAAGTTAGACGGAAATAAACATAAAGTAACATTTGAAACTGGATGACAAGGTTAATGTTGATACCAAGCGTATTTCTCACACCTTGTTTTGTGTATGTTATATTTGTGGTGAGTTTTTGTATTTCAGCGCCCCCATGTTTTTGCATTGTGAAAAAATGTAATTGAACTATATGCAACTTTTCTGGTGGAGGCTGCAGCACCTACTTGTCTCCATGGGGATGTAATTTCTTTGTCTGTAATGTTCCACACTATGGCATTAAACTTATCTGTCTCCATGGAGACGAGCAAGCAACACCACCAGGCCAAATTACAGGTCAGATTTGTGGAAAGGTGATTCTGTCCAAGCTATACAAGTTTAATGCCATACTGTAGAACATTCAAGACATGGAGACAAGCAGGTAGTGGACCCCAACCAGAAAAGTTACATAGTGCACCTTTAAGAGATGCAATGTTATAGTCATTATACAATCATTATACAAGTTTATATATTACCAAAATGAGTGGTAATGATACCTGAGTGTGGAGACATAAAGGCACTGTGAGGGTGTGCAGCAGCTGGACTGACAGACCCTGGTCTGGAGCTCAGTGGTTTGTACCCGGGGGGTCTGTGGGCTCCCATGTGTGAGGAGTTTGGTGGTCCGTTCTCACAGCTGGAAGAGACCAGGAACTGTGCCTCTGGGGTGAGCAGAGAAGGAGGCTTTTTGGAAGATAAGAGAAAGTATGTAGCCTATTAATCTCTGGCACTAATACTGTATGAGGACAATTACAATACACAAAATATGGCAGCCAAAAATATAATGGCTAATTGTTGAGACTACAACTTTACTCCAACTTCAAATCTACCATGACATTCATTGTCATTTCTACACCTATATATCATTAGCACAGATGGGTTCAGATGAATACTCATTGTTACTAGTTAAACTGAAAAGTGAGTGGAGTTTTAAATAGACATGCACTCACATAGAAGCGCTGGCGGGCCACAGACAGGTCCATCCCTTCACTCAGACCAAACTTGTCTGACACGACCTGCATGCTCTCCTCACTGTCCAGCTCTGAGCCATCCAGACCGAGGCCTTTTCTACGGAGCGTCTGTAAACACAACGCAAAAACAAAATGATCAAATGATGAAACCTGATTGCATTCAGGCAATTTTAATATGACTATTGGCCAAAAGTGTGGTCTCCTAGATATGAACACAAAGGCTGCTCCATATGTGCTAGTCGCTGATGCAGTCTCAGAACTAGCTGTGCTGAGACAGAGGCACAGGCAATCCTTTTAGATTTTCCTTTTTTATAATCTTTGAAATATGAATGCACGTGATGCCTATACCTAATCTATGAACTGTTGTCTTGTTTAACTGTGTAGTTACTTTATATGTTTATAGTAGTACAAAATGTTGCTTGCTTGTTTTTAGACTATGGGTGACAAAATTAGACTATGGGGGCTACCAAAGTATCCACTATTAATTATGAATTAATTATTAAAGTATCCACTACAAACTACAGTTCTGAAGAACCTCTGACCAAGTTGGTCAGCCATTTAGCCCTGCTAATACTTGCTCAAATCCAGGCAATTGCTAACTTTTTAAAGATGTTCACTTATTTTCATGTATTTTTAATATATTCAATATTTTACCAGGTAGCTTAATAGAGAACACATTCTTAATTAAAGGGTACATATTATGTCAAATTGACTTTAATTACAGAGTTGCGTTTTGATTGATTGATTCATGCATGTTTGAGTAATCCTGTTGTCTTGCATTTGTGGCCTTAGTACTCAGAAAATTGCTATCTTCACCCACTGCCTATCTGCTCTCTGCTCTGTATTTATTGGTGATCTTTAAATAAATTCAGACTCCCAGTCATACATAGGGTTAAAAAAATGTCGCATATCCATTAAAAAAAAAAAAAAAAAATTGTATAGCCATTTTTTAAAACGAGTAAATGAAAATCTGCTTTAATAAATAAGCTGTTGTAGATCAATATTGCGGTTTACAATAACCAAAATGTAAAATAATGATTTAAGTTACATTTTCTATTTAATACATAATATATGCCTTTTAACCAGATCAGTGTATAAGAAACATGTGGATACCTCCAGTATGTCTGTATTGGTGCGACTCTCGTGTGGTTCACTGTACTCTGTGTACTTGAGCAGTACTTTGTCCATATCTGTGCTGGCGTACTGGAAGAGGCGGTTGGTGCTGTTGAAGATAATGAGGGCGATCTCACAGTCACACAGCACGCTCAGCTCATAGGCCTTCTTCATTAAACCAAACTTACGCTTGGTAAAAGTCACCTGCACACCAACAGTAACACATGGGCTGTATTGAGACATGTTAGACAAGACAAGACACCACAGAAGCATGCTATGGTTGGTTAAAAAAAGAAAAAGAAAACATATATTTTCCACCACAGCAGGCCGCTTTGACCATAATGTATCTCAAATTTAGCACCAACTTTTTCTTTTCTTTTTAGTAGAGTGTGTTTTTCATGTTTGTCTCCATTGAAATGTTATAGCTTTTCCTGAAATATTCTACAGTATGGCATTAATGTGGCATCACCTCAAGTTTAATGCCATTTTGTGGAACATTTCCGGAAAAGTAATAACATCTTCCTGTACACAAGCAGGTGACTGACCCTACACATAGTGCACCTTTAAATAATTATATTAATCAAAGAATTTAATTACAAAAATTGCCTGATTTCTACAGACTTACCTGTCGATTTCTTTGGTCCAAAATACGTGAAATTTGTATTTTCTTTCTTCCCATATTTTCTGTTGGCAGGCTCCTGGCACAAGAGATAGAAAAACCTATTTGATATAATGATAGTATTTTAAGTTTTCATTGTCAAATGGCCAGGCCTCTCAAGCTCCATTTGAATTAGAACTGAAATGATATATTTTTTTTTACATTCAATTATTTGTTTCACAGTTAGACAACAATTTCTGACGGGCCTGACTTGTTTTTGGACAGATATGCTCTATAGGGCTTCAGAGTGCTGCATCTCTATATTCTTTTAATAATTAGACAATGAAACATGCTGAAGTGACTTGAGTTTGCCTTTAGCCCAAGCCAGTTATATATATTTTTAGTGCCATGCGGCAATGGACTCTAAACTTAGCGGCCCTTGCCTGTTGCCTTGTCCAGTGTCTGACCCCCAACTCCTGCCACCCCACCCCCATCTGAGTGACCCACCGGCTACAGCGCAGTGCCCAAGAGACAAGGTTATAAATAAAGCTTAGCACTCCATTTTAGAGGATCAGCGGGCAACGTCCACAAAACAAATAGCATGGACAAGACTGGTGTGTTTGTAAAAAATGATTTTTCTGAAAGCCGCCCACTCTTCTCTCATGTAAGAAAAATAACATCAAGATAACGCTAAAGTGAAAGATGATGACAGATAATGAACCACCACTGTGCATTATGTGTCGGAATAACATAAATAAATAAACAACTGAAATGTCCTGATAACAGCTTTAACATCATAAAAATAGCTCACAGTAACATTATGTAGGAATAATAATTGAAAAAAAATATTTACTGTCTATTATTGTGTCAATAGTTGTAGTCGCTGTAAACATTGCATCAGTAATAGCTTGACGATATTAGATGTTATAGTTAAATTAAAAAAACGTGTTTTGTTATTATTTCTTTTTAAATTATTTTTCTTCTCAAACTAAAAAATTTCCTGTAGATTGCAAATTGTCAATAAACTTGGATGGATTAAAAAGCTGATTCCAGTCTATTTCTGCATCTAAAGATTTCCCTTATCAGTGCCATTAAGTGTCTGTCTGGCCCTGCTAACCCACACTTTTCCAAAGCCCAGTGGAGTTCCTTGGTTTTCCCCTGAATCCTCCATATTTACTGGATGTCTCTATATTTAGTGGCTGTCCCTGTTGGCGGATATAGTGGCCAGTTCCCATGACCCTTCCAGTGCCCGCTACAACTCCACGTCAGCTTGGCACTCAGGCATCTGGGGCATTTGAGCTGAAATCACCTCTCTGGCCTTTTACCTTATAAAGTTGTGTCATATGCACAGATAAACCAGACCCCTTCAGTGACACTAAACACCAGCTGTCAAATAGTCGTACTGCAAAAACCACAGCAACACAAAAAAGTACTTTGTGAGCATATAGCACTGTTAAGGCATGGACAACCCTGTAATGGTTAATATTAGAGAAGCCCAGATATGGACAAAAATATCTTCAGATTGGAAGCCTGAGTTGGGTAAAAAGATATGATACAAAAAATACGAATGTCTAGTGCTGCTCCAAACAAGCAGAATTATTTCAATTTCTGCTAATATTGAAATGCTACATACTTTGTATCAACTGTTGTGATGTAAATATTTTCAGAGGTTTTCAGAGGTAGTCATCTGGACTCTCGCAATCAAGATGTTTCGGCTCCTATCCAGAAGCCATTCTCAATTCTTAAATAAAAATGTAAAATTAACATAGTAATATTTTTTACTTTTTTTCAGGTAGGATGGATGTGGGGTCATCAACATCCAACTGGAAAAAAATCACAAGAAAAAGAAGGTGGGAAATGTCTGTTTATCAATAATAATGTTTGACTTTGTATATGATCATCTCAAAATAAGTGGTTGGTTTAACAGAGACACCAGTGACACATTTGACCTAATATCAGTGAATATTTATGGTGAAAATAAAAGGAAGTTGGCTGTGTATTCAAAACAGGCAGACAGACCTTATCTCTAGGGTTTTACTTTAAGTTCCTCTCCTGTACAGAATGAAGTATAATTGAAAAGCATGTTAAATTTAGCATGTGTACACTTTTAACCAAACCATCCAGGGTTAGCTATAGCCTGCAGTGCGGTTTTATGAGAGCTGAGACAGACAGGAAAGACCTTTTGCTAATTCTGGAACTATTTCCATGTTCAAAACCAGTGCAGGTTGTGGTGTGTGTCCAAATAAAAAAATATAGTTTGATGCTTAGGCTCTGGGTCAATGCGCCTAACTCTCAATAATGAACAGTTGTAGTAGTGTGGTGTCTGCTACTCAGATTGACAACGTGCAGGACCAATGGGTTATGGCTGGACAATAACTCTAATTCTTTTGATTCATTTGTGATATGGTGAAAATTTGTGAAATCAAGTTTTATTATAAAACAAGTTTACCCCTGACTTATAGTGACTATAGTAACACTTTAGCATGGAATAGATCGAGATAGACAACAGTTAGGCCTATAGAGAGAAGGGCTTTAACTGAACTGAAGGCTGTACAACAAAAAACTCACACTAATTTTAAATAATTTAAAGTTATCTAAATTTGATTGTACATATACATGCAAATTAAGGCAGCTTATAGATACTATTTAAATTAAGAATGCACTTAAAAAAATATAAAATCGCAATCATCAAAATGCCAAACTATTTGATTTTATCATTTTTTCCATACCGCCCAGTCCTGGTCTATGGTCACTCCTGAGATATAGAGCAACTTTCATAAAAACCCTGAAAATGAGCTCAAAATGTTACTGCAAATAAATATGCATCAAATAGTAACTATGGTTGTGGTTTTCCCTATAGCCTGAGATTGCTGTTCTAGTCCTTGTGTGCATACTCCTGCATTTCATTTTCACAGTTTGTCAGTTTGTTTTTGTGTGTAATGGATGCCATCTCTGTATTGCTGATGTTTTATTCGAGCCAATATGGGTATTTTGTGTATTACTAACTAAGTAGAGATGGTGTCAGTCATCTCTTCTCTACACTGGGCCACTCCTTGACAAATGAGGGATTACACCGTCTCGTATGACTGACAAAGTCAAGTACTCATCAATCCCAAAGATACAATAGACCCAGTTTATAAATGTAACACCTTATCGAAAATCTGTCCATGCACCTAACGCAAAAGAGAACAAGCACCACTCAAGTTGGCAAGAGGAAACAGAAATCCAAAATGGGTCCACGATACACTGAACCGAGGAGAAGGGGCCTCTTTACTTCCTCATACTATTCTTTTTTGTGATCAAATGTTTATTAGATTGTGCAGTTTAGAACAGTTAGCACTAAGAAAATGAAGCACAAACTTATATATTTTAAAGGATTCGAACTGCAGATGGCGCTGCATTCATCTTTCATCTTAGATGACCACCAAACACTGTAAATAAGTACCACTCCTTCAGCTCTACTAAAACTATTATTATTACACTAGCATATTCTATTATTATAAAATTTAATTTATTTACTCTATTATTATAAAATCTCTGCTACACAATATCTTTAATATTTGAACAGTACAAAAGGTATTTAGTTACCCAACTAGGTCAGATGTGACGCATTGTCACATGAATGTAATGGAAAAAAATGAGACATTTCTGAAGTATTTGGGTTCTGCATCACTGGTTTTCTTTCTATGATTATTTCACACAGCCACATGTGACTATACCAACTCATTGCACAGCAGATTTACAGTGCTGTGATTCAAAGCATTTTTCTTACTTACTTTTCATACCATTATCATTATAAGACAGAACAACTACCAAGATATATGTATTATTTTTTTAAGACATTTTTAAAGACATTTCTAATAGTGCATATCTGTAGACTGTATAAGATATTTAAACAGGCCTGTATTTTTCAAGCTACATAGGCTGTGAAAATCATCTTTTGAGTGTTAGGTAAAATAGCAGGGGTTTGCTGCATGCTAAACAAATGACCATTTGAATTCTCTGGTGAATTTATTACATAATGAAAAAAAAATAGTGTGGGTAACTGCTAAGGCTCATGAATCAGTCATTACTATGGCACAAGCACATCTTTGAGTAAATGGTTTTACTACATACGTGTTCACTCTGTGATGAAAAAAATAGGCATCAAGAGATATAAAAGAACAAATAAATAAACAGCCCAGTGTATTATATAAAATATGCTACTTAATATCTGTTGAATGCTGTTTAATGATCATAAATAAGGCCTATACCACAAAGATAAATGTTGATAATCTACATTTGGGGTCAGGGAGGGTGACAATGGTGACAAATTATTTGTCTAATTTTGAGTACAGATAATTGACTGGCAAGATATTTTTGACACTGAAATACTCCATGGAGGCTTTATGTGGAGCAAGCTGCTGATGATGATTATGCTGTTGAAGCGTAGACTGCAAATAGCCTACAAACAAACAGGCTACCATCAAACCAATTGCTTTGTTACAAATAACTTCACCGTCCACCATAAAATGTTGTTTAAACAATGGATGTGGTAGGCCTACAACTGGTTCAAAATGCAGAATTACATCTCAAGTTAACGCTGAATTGATTGAAAGAGACTAGAGAAAAATAGATTTGTGACTTAAATTTACCACGCTAAAAAAAAAAAAATAAAAAATAAAAAATAAAATACGCCGTTTCTGGATAACTGGCTTTAATAATGAAATAGCCTATAGTGTAAATGAGTAGCTTGTCTCTCTCTGGTTACCAAGCAAGTGCATGTTGCTATGCTAACAGACACATTCACTGAACTACAGTCTCTGGGCAACTTTACGCACAAGGATTTAAACAACTGTCTTCTGGAGATTCAATCTAAATTACTCTCACCTGCTTACTGCGCTCAGATCTGGTGGTGTCCACAGTCTCTTGAGTGAAGTCTCAGAAGTCAAAGTATATGACGTACGCCTCACGATTCTCTTGTGGTTTGGCGCTGATTGACGTTGATTGCACTTGATGCGGCACAAGTGATGGTTGTGCGCTGCTTTCAAACAGCTGGCCGCTCTCAGTCACTGTACAGCGCCTCCTCTATAGCGCAATTGGCCACTCACCTCCTCCTCCTCCTCCTCCCTTCAGACACAAGGGCTCAGCATCACAGCAGAAGTTATAGGCTACTACTACTAGGCTACCACTAGGCTTTTTATGAACTTTGAATTATGTGTGACTGCATGGGAAATGATAAGAGCTTATCAGATATAGCCTATCTCTTCTTTTTTTCTTGCATTTGTATTGGATAAGGTCTATTATTTCTAACAAAATACAGTGTGTTGGATAAATGCTTACAGCCTGTTTGTATAACCACTCAGTAAGGCTATATCGTTAAGCATCCGGCCCCAATAGTCATCAGTGATTCCCATGTATATTAAATAGAAGTTTTTATTTTATTATACACCCATTACCTCAATGGGTTATCCCTAAATGGTTACCCAGAGGGCACTTCCTGTCTTCTTCAACTTTGTACAAATTGGTTTCGGTTTGGCAAAAAATAAAATAAAAATAAAAATTCTGAGCAAAGCATTACTTTATTCTATTTACAGAAACGTTCCTTAATGTGCACTGTTCAAATAAATAAATAAATAAGCTTTGAAAAGAAAGTAAATGCATGCCACAGTCTAAGCCATGCATTATATGTATTGCACCAGTCTATTAAAAGCAAATCCACCCCCCATGTTCATTTAATAGGTATATTTAGACCTAATCACTGCATGCTACATGATTGACTATTTTGGGATGTGACACAAAGCCCTTCCTAAAAATAATAGTGACAATTTATTAGCCCAGAGCATCCATGGTTGACAACTCTATCCCTCACACAGCAACAGACCTTGGCATATGAACCTGTTCGGATCCCTAGACGATTCTCAAAGTGTGCTCCTGATGCAATAGTTAGCAACATCCCTACAGAGAGTCATTGCTTCTATACCTTCAGGACTAAACTAGCCTTCAAATACTGTAGAGACTAGGGTCAACTCCCATTTGTAAATACAAGACCTTAACCTTTATAGTCACAAGGAATTTCTGTTTTCCACTGTATTAGTTGTTGGCTTATTTATTGAAGTGTACCCGAATCATGCAATAGGAATACTGATAAATGATCTCTTCATTTTTGCACTTTTTAGTTGGTGGGATACATAAGCCGTATGTCAACATGATGTCTTTGAAATTTGTAGGAAAAAGGCTTAACAATTATGATTAGCCCAAACACACAACATACTCAATAAACTGCACAAGGGTCGGCATACGATTACACAATGTCTGGAAGATAAATTTGTTGCTTAAATGGCTTATATTTTGGATCACAGTAGAAGTCGTAGGAGTTGGATCATTGTGTGAGCATCAGTATATTTATAGTGATAAGGTTTCATCAGACTAGTGAATATAAAGATCAGTTATTGAAATGTCCATTTAAAGTTGAAATGCGGCTGACAAAGGCACTTGGCAGATTAAGTTCATTTTTTTTTCATTTTCCTGAAACTTCTCACTTCTGCTTTCGACAAGATCAGCCACAACTCTTTTAGAGTCTGTGGTGAGGCAGTCGAATTCAGAAATAGCCTGCATGGTCAGTGTACATGTGTGAGAGCAATTGTTCACATTGTGTACCTTTATAGCTACGTCGTCTTATCTGCGCCTTAACAGAAAATAAGTTACACCTTTAACCCTCACAGCCCCCGCCAAAACCTTTACCAGAACAATACATCCACTGTGGGACAAGAGAGCTGTGTATTACCTGGTAATGAAAAGGATATACACTGTTGGCCTACAACAGTGAGACTAAAACTGTACTCTGTACTCAAGTGAAATACTTCCAAATAAGTGACTAACATAATCACTGTAAACATTAATAAGTTTAAATTTAAGTAGTCCTACTATTATGCTGAAGACAAACTCAATCCATGTTCAACTTTATAAAGCTATGTATATCCCACCAAAGGTGAGCATGGTAGGCCTACCATGATCTATACAAGTGACAACAGCATGTGCAAAGACGAATTTTGGGCCCTAGCTCTCCCTCATAAACTGTGTTATCATAATCTGAAAAAGGCAATTAGATTAAGCCAGCAGCTGAACTGTGAATAAAACCCTAATAGAGGTACTAAAGATTCCTATGGCTATACAATCGTTTTAGTTGTCTGTGTAATCACTCAGTCGTCCAGGTATGACCCATAGTAAAAGAAAAATTCAAATCTGTCAAAAATCTGTCCATCTTCTTAGTTTGTATGTTGTAGACTACGGCATATTTTAGTGTTAATTTCATTGTTAATTGTTATAAGCCTAAATGTAAATTTCATTGACGAACATGTGTTCTATTTAAGACTTTGGCATATTGAAAGATGATTCATAATAATCCTTTAATCGCTTAATCAAGTTATGCCTCAATGCTTAAACTAATCTGGGTGAATTCTGTTTTATTAAAGTTTAACACACTGTGTTGGTCCAATGGCCTGCCTAATTTGCATCTTCGCAAAGACTGGTAGCAGCAGTCCTCAATTGTATCAATGTCCGTCTCACGTGTGCCCAGAGTTGGGGCATGCTCGTGCATTGTTGCCACAGATCCAAGAGAAAAGTCTATTGTTGTTGTAAAGTTTTAATCTGAGGCTTTAACGCACATCACATGCCCAGACGGAGAAAGCGCGCGCGGTGCACTCCAGCACAGGACACAAAACTACTGAAAAACTTCAGTGCTGGACAGGCAACCTCTCTATCATCCACATGGAACACTAAAACAATGCTATCCGTCGGAATGGCAGCCAGATTTTGTGCGTAAAAGCGAGTGAAGTTACCACGCCACCAATTCTCTAACCCCGTGCCCGTATGAGAACATGGCGAACTACAGCCAACGGTCTTTAATAGTTTTGTGCCTACTGGGAGTTTTATCCGCGATCATGTCCGTTTTGTCTGTGATTTTAATCTTCCATCTTCAGTCCCAACAAGCGGCGGTGAAAGAGGACTCTAACCCGCCAAGCTCGCCACTTCTCCCCGCTGGCGTGTGCGCCGTGCTTCTGCCTGTGTCGACGGTGCTCTCGGCTCTATCCCTCACTCTAAACCTCAGCTCCGTAGTTGTGTGCCTGCTCCACGGATACTTTTCTACGGAGGTCTGTAGAGGGGAAAAGGACACAGAGAGGTATGTGTCGCCAGACAGGATTTAAACTTTCCAAAACATCTACTGATGTTGTGTAAAACAAAAATGTAGGGATATACAAAACATAATCCTAAAAGATTTAAGTTTGGTACAGAGTTACACATTTTGCTTGTTGAAAAAAGGCTATGAATGCGGGGAAATTGCACAAAACTTCTAACAAGCAGTCCAGACCGATATTGTAACTTCCAAATAGGCTAAGTAAAATGTTATTATGCAATATATCTGCCATTTTGTTTAAAGGTTAAAAGGCAATTCTGTTCCTTTACTGGTAGGGTAAATTATGGATGTTTGATGACTGAGGAAAAACATTTGTTTTAACTCCGTTTCAGTAAAAATTCTGAAGACAAGACAGGCAGTAGTATTTTAATGTAGAAAGTCCAAAGAGGATTAACTAAGTCGTGAAAATAGTGTAAGTAGTGAAGTGAAATATCAAAGGCGTATCCCCATGTTTTCTAAGATTCACACTTGCACTGAGCTCCCCCCACCCTTCCAAGTCCTGCATCGAGTTGAATCTAAACACAATGGGCTTCCTCTTAAGCACCCAGCGCTTGGCCTCTATCTGGCTCGCTCCCACATCCGTTTACAAATCCACCATTAGATACCTACGAACCTACATGATGGGACAGAAGCTACAGCAACATCAAAATGAATCAATCATCAATGATTAGGCAGCCATATAAATCAGGAAGAAATGGGGACAATAAAACCCAATACAACAATAATCGGATTGTGGACAACCGCTTTCATTTATGCCACAGTTAACAAGGGCATTTGTCTCCACAGAGCAGACTGGTTCCTCCTGGACAGCAGAGCAATACGACATGTGGCAATTGGGCTGTTTTGCATGGGAGTCTCTGTGTACTTGGCAGGTAAACAGTCACAAAACTAAATCCATATATCACATCATGCTAATGTTGTAATAATGTGTGTGTGGGATCTGGGAGGGATTAAAACAGTATGTACATATTTGCAAAGTACAATAGTTAACCAAAGGAATATAAATGTAAAAAAAAGTTATGTAATCTAATAAACTGGATAGGAGCGTGTTGTGTAGACTTTAAAAGGCTGAGGCACAAGCTGTAATGCCACGTTCATTCTGGTCCCTTCAGTGAGAACAATGCATTCTTTGAGCGGCGTCCATGACTTGAGTGCTTTTAATGCTGGACCTGGCACCGCTGTGGTGCTCTGTTCCACTGAGCAGCTTGTACTGCAGGCGTCACTGGAGCCAAGCGTCCCCATTGTAACAAGGTCTTGGTGTCATTGGCCTTATGACCCTTTCTTCAGATACTTTTACTTAAATGAGGAGAGGAAGGACAATGCCAAAATCATCACATTCCAGTGTTGA
>KN483321.1:1800-23802 GCA_000787095.1 Periophthalmodon schlosseri | reverse complement strand
CACTGGCTTTTTTCTGTAAGAAAGCAAAAAAATATATAAAAATTCTTAGTGTAGCATATATTCATTAAATATTGTACATTATTTCAAGTTGTTTGAGTAGTTAATTTAAAAGTGAAACGCATTCTATTTGGATTCACAAAATTTAATTCATCTAATTCTTTCTCCCTCGCAGCCATGTCCATCTTTATGCTGTTAATATTTGAAGTGGAAACTGGCATTGCAAGTGCCTGTGTGCTCTCCTCTGGCATACTAATCTTGCTGATAGTAGTTATCCATACCCTGGTCAAAGCTTCCCGCAGTGCCAAAAAATGTCATACTGACCACATTGGTGCTTTATATCAAAATGACCACAGTAACAGCAATGCACCCCTCTCTCGACCATGTGAGCTCAAGATTGGCGTGGACAAACCACGAATGCACCGCACTCAGTCTTATCTTGTGCATAACATGGTATATCCTCCTTGTGGCAACCCAAACCCAATCGAACACCCTCAGTATTCCCCAAATGAAGCACCCCACGACCAGTGCATAAGTCATAAAGATAGCTATAGCAGCGGAGGAAGCAGTTCAAGAATGCACAGGACGATATCCAGTGACTCGGCCTTACTGCAAGCTCAGGTAAAGCCTTGGAATGGAGTAAACAATGAGATGAGGAGTGTACTTGCACGAAAGTCTGGGATTTCTGCCAAAGACTCTACTCTTGTGTGAAACTTGGAACAGTTGTTGGTCTGTATGCACTGCCTGGAAGCTTTTCCACAATGTGAAGTATAAGTACTACTGTATTTTATCATTCTACGTTTTAGTGAAACATCAATTTACATAGTCTGAAAATCAGTAGTTTTACAATTCAAACTACTATGTAACACCAAGACTTGTGAAATGTGAAATAAACTTTTATCATTGCAAACTTGGGACGGTAATAATGTGTCTGATTTTACACACACACACATACACTTTTTAAACAACCCCATCATGAACAATGTAATGATGAATGAATACTATGCCACAGATTAATGGTAATGACTAACCTTGAAAACCTCAGCAAAGAGGTCATGAGGAAGTAGACTGGACATGAGGTGGACGAGAGACATGGGGACTAGGAGAGGGGTGAACACATTTAAGCTTCATGCAAAAGATTTCAAAATAACTGAAAAATATGCGATAATGTCTGCATAATAAAGTAATACATTTGGTGAGGATTGATGAAGAAAGCAAATAGCATTCATATGCCTTTGTAACACTATTTGGTAAAAATTGCAAATACAATAAGGATGGACTAAATGAGGAAAATACTTTACAAGGTCAAGCTGTAAGAATAGGTAGGGCTATTTTAGAAAAAAAAATAGGAGAAAGAACAAAGATGTCAGGTGAAAAAAACATACCTGCGTCCTTGAGAGTTGTTAATCCGCTCCTTTAGACTGATGGCCTGGCGAAGCAAACCATCAATGTTCTTGAAATATAAACTGCTGTTTGTCATACTCTTCACAGCACTGGAAAGAAAGGAATGGTTGTTAGCAGAAAATAGTCACTTCAGTAAAAATAGAGTGTATACAGGAGCTCACCTGCATGCGTATTCCACGGTGTAGATAGCGCCTTGACTTTGTTCTTCCCAACTTTGCATGTCTGTCTGAAAAAGTAAAACCATAAAGGAAAACTAAAGTGAAAATAAAATCACAGTGAAATAACAATATTTAACTAATTATGTCCTACTATACATCAAATGAACAGTACCAGTTAGATAACATTTAATTGAAGAGCACTTTTGGCAGTGGTGGTTGTTTTTAAATGTACTTTATAAATAAATTTGACTTGACTTGAAGTTAAATATAACAGTTTAGTAGCTTGTTCTTATCTTACCTTGTGTTGCACCAGTTCTGGAAGTGACCTCCGGACGTGCTCCTGCAGCCTGTACAGAGCCACCGACGGCTCGTTTGCCAAGACATACATGCTCTCCGTGAATTTGTCAGTCACTGAAATGAAAAACGACAAAGGAAAACTTTTAAAAGACAATGGGCATGCTGGTCAAACTGGGGTCATGTGCTGTAGCAAGCGAACAGAGCTGTCGAGATATTCAGCCATCTTAGCAAATTTAGCGAAGCAATGCATTTGACAAACTAACAGGGTTGGTGGCATGGAGATGTTTTACTACCTCGTTTAACTTTGAGTTGCATCTCCTGGTCCTCCATCTTGCAATATATTATAATAAAAACCCAAAATGCCAGCAATGTTGTTGCTGTTCCGATTTGATTCCTCTTCCGTATTTTGGTTGTGGTGTGTAACTACAGAAACGGTCCGGGTAGAAACTGTGACGAAACACACACTTTTGTCGCTTCCCTAAGCAATGTACGCTGAAATGCTTTGATAAATCGAACATTGCTTTATTCGTGAGTAAATTATTTGTTATAATAAGTACAATTTAGCTGTGGAATAAGAATTAGGTGCAATTTGTCTGTCATCACCCCACCCACACGTTTTGTCCGTTGAAGTGGCACTTTCACTTTGCTTTTCCACAGGGTAGCCTTAAGTTTGAGTTATAAATTGAGTGGTGAGTAATAAAAACTCTTGAATCCTCATATTGAAAAAAATGTACATTTTGTAGTGTAATACGCGCCAATACGTGGTGCCAATGGATATTAGAAAAGAGGGTGAGTTTGCAAAAGCTCATCGTTACCATCGTTACTGGAACCAAAGATAGTTATTAAAGTTATTAAAAAGTATGCAGTGCAAAGGGACTTAATATAGTCCTGAATTGACCAATAACAATTTCAACAGAAATGATGGAAGAGGATGGTTTGTTTTTTTCATCCACCACACTGACCAACAAGCATCGAGGGAATGAAGTCACCGTACCTCCAGCTTCTTTGGACAGTAAGCTATACACTGCATTATGACACTTTCATGCACAAATTGTTTTAAAATTGTTTATTTTCCTCAGCTTTGTCTATTCATCAGCTGGCTGCACAGGGTGAGCTATCACAAGTTGCTGCATATCTAAATAAAGGTAGGCCATATCTATCCTCCTGACATCACAAAAAGTAATACCTTTTCCTTAGTCTTATTTCATTTCATATATATATATAAAATTTTTGCAGACAGCTCACTTCTCAACAAGCAAGATGAACGGGGTTTTACACCTCTTATGTGGGCTGCAGCATTTGGTGAGAAAGCAATGGTGGATTGCCTTCTGGAAAAGGTTAGAAGTGCATTGCTCAATGCAGTCATCATAATGTATTTGTTAAATGCTAACATAACATGTTTTAGGGTGCCGATCCCAAAACTATTGCACGGGAGAGGGAAAGTGCACTTACACTTGCCAGCTCTGGAGGCTTTGCAGATATAGTTGAGTGTCTCTTGAGACATGGAGTGGATATAAACTCATATGACTGGGTAAAGTAAAGTTAATTGTCATAAAATTACATGATTGAAATGTTAACTAAAATGTATTATTTCAGAATGGGGGAACCCCTCTTCTTTATGCTGTCCGTGGAAACCATATTAAATGTGTTGAGACCCTTCTAGGTATTTTAAATTATTTTTTATTTTCTATCAGTTGATCAATGATTTGTTCATCATTGCATCCTTTCATCAATAAATCTTTGAACTATTCCTTTCAATTTAACTTCTGTATTCAGCCAAAGGAGCTGATCTAACAATTGAATCTGACTCCGGGTACACTCCCATGGCCTTAGCTATGGCATTGGGGCACAAGAAGAGTATGTATAATATGTTAATGCATGTTTTATAACTGGTTGTTTTAAATCTTCACTTTGATTTCTTGTTTCATAGTTCAGAAAGTGTTGGAGGATCACGTTATAAAGCTCTACAAATCAAAGACATGACATATTAAGAATTCTGCCTTTTTTAAAATAAATAAAGGCAAGATGTATAATGCACTTTTTTATTTGAAATAGTTGTACTGTTTGCATAACTACATAAAAAAGATTGATATAAAAACACATGATTGTATTGGTATATGAGAGTCCTTTAGTTGCACAGTAAAGAAAAAAATGACATATTGCCCATTCAAGTTCTCTTTTCACAGAATAGTCAAAGGTTTGTCGCTGCTATCACAAGTTGCGGATAAGAGATGCCCAATAATTGCGATACCAAAAAAGGCTATTACGCAGAAGTTCATAAGGTGACAAAACAGACCTGTACCACAATATCCTGTGTCCTGTCCCATGCCCACGTCCACTTCCTCTCTCATGAAAAGGTTATAAGAAAAAAAAAGTCATGATGTCTTTTCCCCAAGGATGTCCAAAGAGTAAACAATAACCCTCCCAAAAAAGTCTGTACTATTCTCAAATATTATTTTTACTTTGTCCACCACAGGGGCCTCCTGAATGGGAAAACTGTGGGTGTAGAGTTATGGATAAACACTTAAAGAGAGCAGAAAAATTCCCAACTGACCAGGTATACTGGTGGCTGAAGAAAACAAACAGTATGTGTAGTTCTATGCATAAATATTCATATTACAGTCAGGTTTACTTGCTTCTGTAGAATGTTAACAATTTTATGAAAGTGAGTCATTTTTAGTAGCTCAACTGAAACAGTGAAATTAAGTTGTCATTGTTACAACTTAAAATGATGTAATTATTATATAATAGTGGTAAATATGTTTATAGAATAGTAGTCAGATATGATTTAGGTTTAACTCAAAAAGGATATCTGTAGAGAGTTGTCGTCCTCTGGGTAAAACTGACTTATTTTGATTTCTCCATCCATATGACTCCCTGTAAGAAGAACAGCCCATGTTTAGATCATGCCATCGTGCAAACTTAGTAAAAAAAACCAAAAAAAGCAGTCCTACCCTCTAGTCTGCATGATTTAGCTGCAAATCCACCTTGAAATTGAAGTTTTATTTCAGTAATTTTAACAGATTGAGGAAACTCCAGAGACACCCACTGGTATTCTCCCTGTAAGAGTAAAGCTCATAGCTGATGAAAACGAAATCTATCCATCACTAAAAATACACATAAAGTTAGAGCTTTTACCTGGTCCGAGTTCCAGCAAGTCTCCTCACTGCTGTCAAACATATATTTCTTCCCATACTGCTTCACATCTCTATTTAGGACTGAACTAACCCTGAACGCAAAAAACAACCTTATTTTAGCTGCCCAGACGTATCAGTCACAACACAATAAACTTAAAATAATGAATCTACAAATACTTTCTTCATTATCTTTACCTGCTTTGTGTCCCTGTGCATATTAATGTGTAAGCCATGCTGCTGTGCGCGTCAGTTTGCCGTAAAGTGAGAAAGATGGTGGTTTTACGACAATGAAGGAATTAATATGCGATTCGTCCTTTCGCCACTAGATGGAGCAAACATGCTGTTTTGTTATTGAAGATGCTGGAAGTCTGAAGACAAGTAACGTGGATCTGGCAAGTAATGATATATTTTAGTATGTAATTCAAGCGTACAATCCGTATATTATGCAGGCATATTAAGCATATATTAAGCACGTTTTATGTAAGCTAAGATATGTATGTTACGTTGTTTTCCAGACTTTAGAACAAAACTCAGAACTAAAAGATGAACGCTGAGAAGTCACAGAAAGTGGCGGCATTTCAGGAAAAGTCAGTGTGCCCATTTGAGGGGGAACAGCACCCCAAACCCCCCCTTCTTAACCTCTGCTTAAATATTGTTTAGTTTCTATTTTGAGCATTTAGCCAAACTGATTATTGAAATATTTTGTTTTTCCACAGAGGAATTGGGTGATATCTGGAGCACTAAAGGTCAAAGAGATAAGAATTAATTAGGAAAGACAAGACATCAGACAAAGGTAATCTCCAAAGGCAAGTCACTTGGCTCCTGCAGGTCTAACGTCATACCATACAAAAACATACATTTCAGCAGCATAGACCTACTATAAAATAAACCTACGCTGTGAATGTTTTGTTGATTCACCATAGAAGATTGAATGAAGCTATAAAAGAACCAATAACCCCATGAGCTTTATTACTTTTATTAGCAAGCATATTCCTATATCTCTTCTTCATAGCCCGGGAAGTGCAATAACAGAGAGTGTGAGCACTATATTTGTGTGAGATGGAGAGGCTGTATTTGGCACATGGCTCATTGCAGATGGAGAACTCCTGCTGAGGTTTTGTCACAGTGCCCCCGTCGCTGTGGATAATCAATAGGTCTGAAATACAAAACCTGATGAAACCCAGCCTCCGTGAAAATTGCACTGGGGAGGGAGCCCCACTAGTCCAACACACCGCAGTAGCACCAATCAACCCGCAACCTTCATTTACACACACACATACACACACACACTCAAGCATGACTTTGAAGCTTGCCCTTATAGTCCATAGTGCAGAGTCCACTAGCATTGGTCCTGCTCTTTTAAAAGGGTAAATTCAATATTTTCGAATGACTTTGTACAATGTGGTGATAATCAAATAAACACTCTGTAACTCTACAGACAAATCAGAAATTAACATTCATTTCATTCGATGAAAGACACCAGATGCATTTTTGTGCAGGGGAAGACAGAAAAAAGATCTTTGTGGCATATGTAACAGTTTTAATTACACTCCCCACAATTAATCTGTAGGGTGCTCACCCTGTCAAAGCAAATGCATTGGCCAGTAGCCAGTCGGGACTTGCACCTGGCCAACCTGCCATGTATGCTTTTGGGGTAGTAATGAGCTGTCATTGGAGCATACACAATGGTGTCGATGATTCTATGAATTCCCTAGTGGGATATTTGTGCATATAGCACTACAGTATAAGGGCAACATTGTACAACTGTTGTTTGTTGTCCATTTCTGTCAGATGCCCTACAGCAGCCATCTTTTTTATTGCAAAGACCATTTGAATTACTAAATTGCAACGACCAATACATGTTATGTGCATTTGTTGTTTTTATATAATAGAAATATGAATAGAAATACTGTAGCTGACACACACATTTGTATAGCCCATATGGACAGTATTTGATGACTGAAGACAAACAAAATGTGTCATGAAGTCTTGAACAATTTATTTATTTTTACAGTGTTTGATCATTTGGCGTCCGTCTCGCTGGCTGAGCTTGTTAGAGGATTATCTCCACCTCAGTCAGTGATATGAGTTAAATCCTGGTGTTGCGGCTTTCTTCTGAAACACTCTCACTGTCTTGTAGCTGCGGCTGGTGCCTCTCAGTTTGTCACCTCTTTCTGGGTCATGTCCCAGGTGAGGAGATTAGTGCTCCGCAAACTAACTTTTGGGCTTAACCCTGACTCTAACTCCGCTCACTGATGCTGTGCTTATCACTATGGTCACACTAACATAGTCTGGACTCTGGCTGGTGTATATGTACTCTAACCCTAGATATCAAAAGAGTTTTGTATTTTCTGTGATGATCGAATATCCAATGGTGGGAGTGAGGTCAACAGTATAGAGATGTAACTAGTGCTTAAGGGGCTATTGGAGTCATTGTGGCCTATTCTAGAGTTTATGAGCTGTGGGCACTTGGGCAGATTGTCTTAATGAGTCGCCTGATTAATGTATGTGGCGCTGTCAGCTAGCAGCAGTGCAGCAGTATGCTAAGCTGTCCCATTTTAGTGACTAACCCCCAGCAAAAAATTATTATGCAAGGGAACTTTTCACTTAGAGTTTAAGTTTGATAAAAGAAAAGAATGTGATTAGAGAAACTGGTAGCTTTGATGACATCTGAAATGTTAGACGATACATGTAGTCTGTGTATTGTAAATTACATACTGAAATGATGTTTTAAAGGTGCAATATGTCATTTTTGTGTTGTAGGGTCCACAATCTGTCTCCACGGAAATGTTACTGCTTTACCTAGAATTCTATGGCAAATTATCTATCTCCATGGAGGTAAGCATGAGAGTTACAGGTCAGCTCTGTGGAGAGGCAGCCCACTTTTTTAGTAATAAAATACCTGTAATTGAATAAATGCAGGGCATGTTTAATGCCATACTGTGGCATTAAACATGCCCTTGTTGACGTATGAAATGTTTATTTGTTTTTTTGGGTAAAAATGTTGTTTAATGATTAAACCTAAGCCTAGCTGCTTTAAGCCACATGCAGCCTCCTTGTAATATAAGCGGAAATTGAAATTACATGATAGAACTTGGAGGCTGTAAATCATTTAGTTCAGGAAGAGACAACATTTGGTGTTCTTTGGGGTCCAACTAATTCTAATAAAACAGGAATTGGGCAAAAACGTGAGCCACATCTGTCGACTGCTGCACCAATTATAACACACCCATCCGGTGTGTATGTGGCTTCCTGGCAGCAGCTCTTCCTCATCACTGTGTTGAAATTTTCTGCTCCAGTTTGAGTGAGGTTCTTTAATTAAATCATTAAAAAGCACGGCATTTGCACAATATGCTCCACTGCCTTCATTACAAAGCACAATCACCCGTAATTTATTCACTCTCAATGAGAAAGTGGTGGATTCTTCGGTTTTCATGTTTGTGGTGATTCATTTTTGTTTTATTGTCTTTCTAGGCCCAGTATTACCAAATAAGGAAGACTGTGTTATATTCCAGGTCATTTGGAAACATCAGCCGATAAATTTCCAACAAGATATGACCAGCGCATTTAGTCTTATTAGTGAATTATATTTTTAGGTACAGTAATTAAAATCAAAATAAGGACAAAATGTATATTGATTTGTTAATGCTATCGATAATGAAATTATGTAAGGTATTGAAGAAAATGTATGCATGTATGCTGAGGTCTGTCCAGTGTTATTAGATAAACCATTTCCTCTGATAGAACTCCTTTAAGGCTGGCGATAAACCAGTAATAAACCAGGTGTATGTGTTGTATTGCTGAGCGCAGCATGTAGACAGTGCTTTCCCCTTTGTCCCTCCAGGCTCCGCATATGTGCCGAGCCGAGTGCAGGATTTATGGAGTGTGGCTGTTTCGACTTCATGCTCCAGTGGTCAAAATCCCTGCTTACTCATGATGTGTTCGTGGACCCACAGGACACCACGCTATCACCAGCACCGCACGCCTCGCCTTCTGAAGCCTAGAAATGGGCTTGTGGTAATGACCTGAGCCACAGCGCTGCACATGGGAGAGCCATGTCAAGAGAAGCTACACTCATCGTCTCGTGGTGAGGTTCCTGGGGTTTGTCATGAAGCCTGATTTTTATGGTTCAAGAATTTGAGCTGAAAATCAAACAGACTTTATTTCTCAAAAAACGTTTTACATTTATATTCCCTAAAATTAATACTGGGTTGTTCTCTATATACCTTTCTGGTAGTTGGATGAAATCTATTGGGAAATAAATGGAATACACACGTAGTCTGTTTGTTGTAAATTATACTGAAATTATGTTTTAGAGGTGCAATATGTGTTTTTGTGTTGTAGGGTCCACAACCTGTCTCCATGGAAATGTTACTGCTTTACCTAGAATTCTACGGCAAATTATCTATGTCCATGGAGGCAAGCATGAGAGTTACAGGTCAGCTCTGTGGAGAGGTAGCCCACTTTTTTAAAAATAAATGACCTGTAATTGAATAAATGCAGGGTGTGTTTAATGCCATACTGTGGAATGTTTCAGAAATAGCATTATCATTTCCATGGAGACATGTGGGTGGCAGACCCCTCCCCCACCACCACCACCACCACCACCACCACCACCACCACCACCACCACCACCATCAGAAAAGTTACATAGTGTACCTTTAATCAATTTAACTGAAATTTCTATTGGCAACAAGCGTGGACCCCACATGAATGTGTCTATACTTGAATTCCTCTAAATAATTAGCAGTTGATGACATAAGTGAAATATTTTTGACAATTTAACAAATTTGAATCACTAATGAACTTAAAATGTTATTTCACCTTATCTCTTGGCCTGTCTTTATTCACAGCAGTAACACTATGTGAACCTGAGCAGCCATGCGTCAGACTGGCTCCTCACAAACCCTCCTCCCTCCTGCTCTGTCAAGGTAAAAAAGCGTTTCACTGTTGTTTTGTGTGTCAAACCAAATCACCCTGCACTCTCACAGGGAACACTGATGTTTGATTTCCTAAATAGTTGGTGTCAGAGGTAGAGAGTGCAGACAAAGAGCAGATGCTTCCAACTTTATTTACCAGCTGCACCTCAGGGCTTCGATACAAGGTTTACAAGCCATAAACAGCTGTACTGAACTCCTCATAGTCTCTGCAGTACTTCACATTATGGCTGCAGTTAATGTAATGTGCTTCAGAAATAACTAGCACGTGTGCCTGCTCAATTTGCTCACAGATTTTACAGTGCACTGCAAGGGGATGCTTAAGGCCATAGTTAAATCTTAGCGTAATATTCTTCTGTTACATGAACACTATTACATGTGTTTTTAAATGTGTTTTAATATATTATGGTGCAAGATCAGCTAACTTACTCAGTTTACCTTAAGAGGGCACTCATAGTACATAGCATGCACAGCATCTCCAGTCCATCCCTGTATTTATGTGTCTAGGTGATGGTACGGAAATTTAACCTATGATCTCTTTCCTAAGAATTTCTTTATTGTCCATATTGTCAATGTAGATGTACCCGCATTTCAAATCAGTGTGTTTCCTTATTCGAGTGGGGCAAGTTGCATGGAATTATTTTGTTCCACATTTAGACACCTACACCCTTTACAGTTAGAATTTGTGAGATTTTGTTTTTTAGAAGTAATTTTTTCTAAGTGATTGTGACTAAGTAAGTGACTTTTTTTTCCATATAAAATGTCCATGAAGCCATAATATGGAGTTTAAAGTTACATTATTAAAAAATCAACATTCATTCTTGCTGTTGTCATACTTTTTATGAAGCACAATTGCAACTGAACAGAGCAAGTCATTTTAACCTTGCTTGATTTGTTCTGCAAGTTCCTGCAACAATTAAAAAGATGAGATCATCACTTAGGAGCGCTTTCCCCCCAGTACCACTTGCTGTTCCTCCCTGCACGTGATAGAAAGCTGGTTTGTGGGAGATGGTCGGGTCAACTCTTCATCTCTGACAGTTTGGGCTTGTGTGTTTGTAAGCTGTCAGGTGAGGTGTAATTCTGCAGACAAGTTATGTACATGTTCACATTGGGACATCTGATAGGGTTAAATGCACTGTTTGTTCCCCCCGTGCCTCAGCCTGTGTATGTTGAGGAGTTTGGCTGCTGTCAGATGGGGTGCCTCTTTAATCTGCGCCGACAGCTTTGTAATTGCTGCACCGCATGGAGGAGGGGAGGGGGGCAGGATGCAGCTGGTCGTCACCCACAATCTGAAAGATGGAGAAATAATAGAGATGGAGGAGGGGTGTTTGGGGGAGGAACAGATACTGGTGGCAGTCACAGTCTCAACTCCTGTCCGGTCTCAACAACAGTCAATGTGTTGGACATATTGAAATTTAATTTAACATTGTGATTCTCATTATCGCTCTATTATTGCACCTCAACACCTGGAGTAAAGCCACTCACCTAATATACATATAGGCTTTTAAAACAACAGCGTCACAAATCATTACTAATAAAAAATATCAGGTCTGTGCCTTCTCTGAAGTTTAATTTTGATAATATAGCAGTGATAGTTTGGGTAAGCTTTTTGCCATAATCGAGCAGCAACGAATGAATGAATTGGAACCCCTGTTTATCCAGCGTCTTGATTGTCCAGTTAGCTACTTTCTGAAACAATTCCTATGCTTCTGTTATACAATGAAGATCTGTGCAGAGATAGATTTTTACTGGTAGTGCGTGAAGGAGTTTGTTGCAATCGGTTATCTGCCCAGTATGTCTAGTATCTACTTATGAGACATTATTTATGACCAGGCTGGTGGAAGATGCGCAAACTAGCTAACTGAGGAGGGGTCTCAGGTCAAGCCTAATTAACTGCATGTCACAAAGCAAATGAGCAATCTGTCAAAAGAGGAGCGAAAGTCAGTCATTTATCCTAGAGGTCATATTGTCTCATCTACAACTGTATTGCACTGGAAGCAAAAAGAACCTGTTTTGGGGCATTGCAGTAAGAGAGTACTGACAGTAATGGGATTGTAAATGACTGCTCAACTCAGCTAATTAAACCTAATAGGCTTTTTATCAGCTGTGAAATTGTGTTTGACTGTTGTGTATGATGACAAACAAGATGTGATAATCATTTAATATCAAATAAAATGGCTAATAATTTCTATTCTAGTAGAAGTCAAAACAGTGGAAATAAATTGGGTCTTCTTCACATTGTATTGAATGAATTGACGAAAAAGACTCTTAATCTAAACACAATAATAAGCACAGTTATATAATGCAGCTCTGTACTACATAACTGTACGTATTATGAACCACCAGTAATTGACATGTATCTAAAATCTAAAACACAATAAACAAAGAGAAAGCATGTTATATTTAATAATATCACTCTTACAGAGAGGAGCAAATAAACCTCTACTGTAGAAGCATAAATAGGACGTATCAACCTAAAAAAAACAATCAAGATTTGTGCCTTGAACAATACATTACATTTAAAGCAGGTTCTGCAAAAGTTATAGCAGTGAAAAATCATCCCAGTATTAAGCCAATATTACCACGTCTTTACCACTTACATCCTTGATCTAACTGATTCCCCTCCAATTTAGGTCATACTCATACAAATAGTCCCTGTGCCAGCAGTGGGGACATAGTGATTACACTCGGGTTAGGCTGACAGTATTATTATCCCAGGCAGTTGCTTTATGTCCACACAGACTCACCAATCCTCTTTAATGGAGAGACTCCAGGCTTACGCTCAGCTCAGAGGGCTTCAGAGGTAACACACGCCTTTAAGCAAAACTTCAACAAACTCAAAAATATGCATTCAAAAGTTAGGGGATATGTTGGCCTGTCTGTCCTCATAGCCCTATAGCTTCCATGATTCTTTTAAGTATATTTAATGAGAATATGAGTTGACATTTTAAGAGAAACATTGTGTCGCCATTGTTAACTGTGTATTTCATTCTCTCTTCTGCACTGAACAAAGCAGCAATGTCAAGACAATGCCATATCTTCAGGGAATAGCAATGGCAATTTCTCACCACATGGTTCATAATTTAGTGGCAACAAAAACAGCACCATAAATAACAAGGTGCTTTGATATCAGAAAATTGCGTTTTTCTCATGTATTATGGATAAGAGCTGGGTTTTGTGCACAAGTTGCCACACAGAATCAGTGTTTTTGTGATCCGCCATCAAAAATCCCATTGTCTTTGACTGTGTTAGCTTATATGAACCCCTGCGGCACGTTCCCAAAGCAAGATAATTGTGTTTTTCAACTTTGTTTACATTTCAGATTTGTCCCGCAGTATTCAGGTGCTTGAATCTAAATGCAATTACTGATGTGAATGGGAATGCTCTGGACCAGAGTAATACATCACTGTCAGACAGGACTGAGACCTGCTGTAGAAATATATTTTTTCCTCTATGTGCAAAAAAGTTCCCAAGAAAATAAACTACGCTATTTTATATTTCTTTTCAAGCCTGTCCCATTTCCGAACCGTGGATAAAGATGGTAGGATTGATTAAAAAAAAAAACTTGAAATAACTCTATGTACTTCACATTTGCAAAAAGGAAACATGGTTCGGAGTAATGCATATATACTGGTGCTGGTACTAGTGAATAATATTAAGAAGGGAAATTGGATTTTCTGTTTCATCTCTCTAGCTCTGAAGCTACATGCCACAGTTCAGAGAGAAGAGAGTTTATGAACGTAGATAATATTATAGCAGCTCGTCAATGCAAAAAATGGGCTAGCCGCAAAACCATGTAAGATGTCACACTGCAGTGCGTTTTGTGGTATCTCCAATATCTGTTCTTGCTCCTTATTCTCCTATTGAACCAAATATCATAAAAGTCTAAGTACCCGGCTGTAAACGTTTTATTGTTGATGTTTAATGAACATAGTCAAATAACAGCAGCAGAATTTTGATCTTTTGGCATCAACCATAGTCAATTCACAAGATCATGAGCAACCTGTTTAAGTGTTATAAGGGCCACAGCACAGAACAGAGCACGCTTAGAGGAAGCATGCCACTAATTGTACCATATTTACTGCTTTATGAAAGACATTTTCAAACGTATTAGATGGCACAATGCATTTTGTGGTTCTTTCTTCTCATCCATATCGATCCTTGCCTCAGTTGTAAAGCACCTGTTCTGGCAGGTGATTTCAGACGCAGCAGGGGTTAAGGACGGCTCCTGAAAGCCAATTCCAGCCCTTTCTTGCCTTTTGTCAGTTTATTTTCTTGTTTTGCCCACATCTACTTGCAACAGCTGTGTGTTAAAAATCTCTGCACATTTGAAATTGGCCTCTGAATAAGCATTTTATGGCGTTACGCATATGCCCAATACAGTGGTGAACGAATTCTGCCAGGGCAGTAGAGAGCAGCACTGTACATCGAAACACTTGTTCTGCCAAACACAATCACACAAATATCAAAGTAACTGTTGGTTGATTTAATCCTTTAGGACATTTTTAGTAGGCCTAGATCTTTAGGAGGCCTTGATGAAGTAGATTTTGATGTAGTGGAAGCATAAGTTAGGTGGTATAAGAGAGGAATGAATTGCATAGATTCTGTGTGGGGACTGAAGGAAAGAATAATGTACTATATCTGAGAGATAGACTGAATAGAAAATTTAAAATTATGAATTAATTAACCTTGTTAATGTTGTTGTAATTAGACTGAACTCATTGGGCCACGTGAAGTTGCTTGGATTGAAGCGTTTTCTTTGTGGTATTTTTAAATTTTGTTCAATATTTCATAAAATAATTCTAGGCCTTGCTTCTTTTTGTTGTATCTTTCAGTATTGTATAAGAAAGAACTGGGCTTAAAGAAACTTGATCACAGTGTGTGTGTGATGTGTAAATGCTGTTTGATGTTCTTTCCGAGGCAGTAGATTTACAATTTACAGTATTCTCATCACTATGGCATCTTGAAATTATTTTGAGAAATTCTGAGAATTTTTAACTTTGAGGGTCTCGCTATAAATACAAGTATATATCTGTTTTTTATTTTGTAGCAGGAAAAATGTCCTGAATAAGTTTTAGTGTTTTTCTATATTCTGTGACAGCTCGTCAAACAGCTGTAAGAAGCAATTAAATTAATGGGCACAGTCTATAAAGTATAATGGTATTGTATATCACTTCTTTCTATTATAATTTGACAGGTTTTGCAGCTAGATGTTATGTAGCAGCATGAAGTATGGGAAAAACAACTTCAAAAGCCTCATTGAAAATAATGATCAACATATGGATAAGGAAAAGAGGTGAGATTATTAAAACATTTTATGCAGCACTGAAACTGTTAGGATGTGGTATATGTGTGAATAATATATTATAATGGGGGGAATTTCAGTGCCTTTACCAGGTGCCACAATGTAAAAGAAATAAATTACATATCTTGTAATTGTCTTAAACTTAAAATAGTCTGGTATCACCTGTAGCTGGGGAGAAATAAACAGCAGAAAAAGACATCATAAACAAGTATAGTTTACGTGACTCCCATGCCAATTGGATTTTATCTGGATTTGACTGGATCTACTTTTTTATACTTTTTTATTTTAAAATGTTTCTGTTGATGTGCCTTCCCTTTCAATCATGCAGAAACCCTATACTTTTGTTTTATAATGCACTTTCCCTCAGTGTAATGTCAAGCTTCCGCACCAATCGGTTTCTCCACCAGCTCTTTCAATTATAAACCTGACACCAACTAATGCTGCTACATGGCTGCGACTTCAGACACATTTTCCTTGCCAATAAAATGAATAGCGGCAGCGTGCTTGTGCAAGACTAATAGATTTTTGGCAACGTTGGTGACGTTGGTGCCAGTGTACACAAACTAGAGCCTCTAAATGAGGCCATTTTACTTTATAGAGCAAGTTTAATTAGTAGCTATGAAGAAACAAGCAAGACGTTTTAGCTATTGATATTACAATCTTTCATAGGTAAATCTGAACGGAAGCATGTCAATATATTTGATACCCGTATAATCCAAAAAGCACACTTCTTACTATTTCCTTTGCAGATAAAGCCTTAAAAACCTAAATAGTATATATGTACCAGAGAGAGAGGGAACCAGCGGACTAAGGGCTGTCACACTTCTAAACTTGCACTTTAAATTATGCACTTTAGTTAATGTAAATGTAATGAACGACAATATGCTCATGTTATACCTACCTCTGTTACATAATATACTGCATATGTACATTTTTATTTAGTACCTGCTTGACTGCACGCTGGTTGGATCCTAAAACTGCATTTCGTTGCACTGTACTTGTACAAATGCAGCAGTAAAGTTGAATATGAATCTGAATATACTTGCCTGCCAAAACTTTTAAGTAGTGATTTATTCAATTAAAAATGGGCATAAAATCACTGCTTGGTAATTATGCTCACAGGATGGTGAGATATTTTTTAAACAAAAGACAGCAGCTAAAAGTATCAGGCTGGTAAATGTAATGCAACATATTAATCTTTGGCACTTGCACCTAACAGCAGGCTGCACCGCTGATACACAGACGACGTTAAGATGAGGTGAAACACAGTGTTAAGCGAGGTCTCTACAAGCATTAAAGCAATATGACAGGAGGAGGAGGAGGTTGTCTGGAGTTGAAGAGGCCAGACACACACACGCACATCCAAACGCACGGACAAGTGGTGTTTTGAGGGCGGAATTACAAACAATGCTGCAAAATTCCCAAAGAAAGGTCCAGGAGTGCATTCCCTTCTGCCACTTCTTGTGCCTCTTTGCTTTTGACTCGCCTCCAAACCAGGTCCCAAGTTGCTCCTCCCTGTCTTTCCTTACTGTAACGCTTTCGTTCTAAGCTTGCAGCAACATTCTTTATTTTTATTTTATTTCTTTTGTCTTCTGAGGTCCCCCAGTGCAGTCTCTTCTACTCCAGGCCCAAGGTCCATTTCATCTTTGATGTTGTTGGACCCTTAGGTCCAGTCCGTCTGAAAGAGGTAACTGCACTTTTAGCACAGGTTCATGTACACTGGAATCACTAACAGGCACATACCTCATGGCTTCATATGGAATACTGTATTTTTTATATCTCCAGAGATTTCCAGCTAACCATCAAGGAGTCTGTATCCACATCATAGAGATGAACAAAGGATTATGGGCAAGAACATCTTAGTATAGCATTTACATTAGCAGATTAAGTTAGTATATTTTCTTACATTATATTATGCAACACATTGAAAAAGTGTACAAATTATGGAAAGTTCACCTTAATTATGGCAACAACGTACTATGCCTGGTTGTCTAACTTTACTCTGACATTATTATAGTTTTCCGGTTTTAATGTTTTCTATATGGGGTCGAAAAAATATACAATTGCATATAGTGTTGTATGATAGTTCAACTAGAGGCAAACTCAGTCTGACTTCCTAAAGTTAGGCAATAGGCAGTCTTTATTTAGATTTAAAGGATAGTTCATATTATTGCAAAAAAAGACTTTTCACCAGAAACAGTCAAATATAAATAGACTTCCTTATTTTGTAGGTATACTGCAAACCATTAACATATCATTTATGTTTTAACACTATAACTTGTTAATCCAGTTATTGTATTTTCAGAAGCTGTCAGCACCATGTTTCCTGCACATTTTGACTCAAGTCCACCACTGCTTTCCTCCCACCACCTTTTGGCAAGTATTCATTTCCCAACACAAAAATGACAAATCCTTATGCAACCATCATAGAGTACATTTCATCGTGTACCATAACATGTCAAAACAAAATGACAGGCAGGAGGCAGAGCTGTAAATATTCATTGTGCTACTACTTTACTTTAGCTACTTCCTGTTGTATTGCCATAGTAACAAACTAATTTCCCTGGTGCTTGAGGGTGACAGAATCAAGTGTGACCAACTCAACAGCTCTTGAGGTGTTATAAATACATTTGCATTTGGAGTTACCTAAACAGTATAGTGGATGTAAGCTTTCTAGGCATGTCTTATAAGACTCCATAAATTAATATGACATTCAGTCTCCAAAGAACGAGATTATGATGCTATCAACGTGACATTTAATACCCCAGGCACAAAGCAGTAATATACATCAGCCTTGTTTCTCTTGGATGGCATTGTCAGTCACACAAATTTAATTCCCGGCTCCTCACATACCAGACAATAGAATTTCAAAGGTTATGGGTGAGTGAAAATGAGTTAAGCAGGGAAAGATGAAGAAGGCATCTTTAAGAAAATATCATTATGTGCAGATGTTACTGAAGGCACATACCAAAGGAACCTGATTTCCGTGGAGACAAAACTATAAAGAAGCATTGTTAAGCAGATATAAATAGTTGTATAGAAGCATATTTTTACTCTAAACTAAATATTGATGTGCTCTTGTTTCACATACTAATGCAATAGTTATTTTATGTATTCATGAATTAATTTGTTGTGATAAAACTGTAGCACGTTTATCACTTAAGTATTTATTTGGTTAGACAGTTTTTACGCAGGTAAAATAAATATTTTCATAGTGCATTTTATTAGAAAGAAAGAAAGAAAGTGTGATGGAATTGTTTCTGAATGTATATACTAAAACATTACCAAAATGATGGTGAATTGTGTTTCCTATCTGCATGTCTCCCTTTGTGAGGATCTGAGCACCAAAACTTATTCTCCAATGAGATCATTAGGAAGGGAAGAGCCATATGGACACAAACCCCACTCAGCCTGGTCTATTATTTAAATAAAGACTCCAGAAGACACCAGTGGGGTTTTCCACCATATGTGGCACGGCGAGTGACAGTTACCAGCACCAAAACAAAAGGTCTTCTTTGTTGGGAGTTGCATCGACTCGTAGGACTGACTCTTCCACATTACAAAGATGAAGTCACAGAGGAAGCTACCAGTGCTGAATAACAATGACATGCAATCCGACTGCAAGAAGACACGTCACCTTTATAACGAATGCCATGAACAGACGTAACAATAGGAAAGAACGCAAGACGGTTTCAAATATGCCCTAAAAATATTGTGCAACATACTCGTTTCCTATTTCATACTAGTGTTATTGTAAAGTCTTGATCGCATAGTATTCCAGACCTTGTTACCAGAATTGCGTTATGGATAAACAGCTCATTAGAGAGCACATCGGACCATTTAAATTCAGATCTACAGATGATCGACTGCAACGACAGTCTTTAAAAGTGCCATCATAATAATAATGGAAGCGAGACACCAGAAGACGAGGATCAACATTAAAAAGCAATGGAATCGAATGGCCTGTGGCGAGCTTTGGGATACTAAAATATGCACAGCGAGTTATGATTATTATTCCTCTCTATGAAGCTAATGGAGCGAGATTATTTGGGTTTAAATAAAATGCATCTCTGGATAGTGGTTTTCATTGTGCTTCTGTAATCGACTGCTAATGTTGGTACTGACTGTAAAATATTCTGGATTTTAGTTTTGGTTATTTTTATTACAAAAATAATACATGCCAGCCCAAGATCTCCAAACGTGGTAACAAAATCTTTAGAACGTTTCAAGGTAACCTTCTTATTTATGAGAAATAACTGAGGAATATGCTATCTTCTTCCTCCTACCTAAAAATTGGGTAAAATGTAAGAGAAGACAAAGGTAGAGAAAACTGAAAGTAAATCAAAACAAAGGAAAAATACAGGAAGGAGATTGTGGCAAGTGTGCTCTTAGCCTTCCATCTATACTTATTGTCTTTTAGATAAAGCCTGTGCAGGGGGTCTGCTACAGCACGCTGCGTTTGGAGGTTTATGCCGATTGGTTGGGTTGCGAGAGGCGCTTGGAGACGCTTGAGAAGGCAGAGCACCACTGGGCCTCCACCGCTTGTGTGTTTGCAGTCCAGCAGCTCAGCCTCTCTGACAGAAATGCGTCCTCGTTGACTGGCTGCGCTCAAAACGCTCCCTTTGGAAAAGCTCTGTGGGGCGCAGGAGAAGACAAGAAAACGTGGACAAAACACAGAATTTGCTCATACAAAAGAAGCAGGAAAATTGTACTTGACTCATTAAAAAGCACTTCAATCAAGATCTCCTTGTGGCAATGTCCCTATGTGTTTTGAGACTGAAAGTTTTTTGGGTTTTTTTTTCTTTATTACCTCTCCCAAGAAGACTGCTTTTTGTTAACTGTCTGTGCTATTAAAAAAGGTTTTTTCCTCCTTAGTTGGCTATGTTCAAAATGCCCCCACTAGACTGTGGGATGCATGAGTACACAAGAATTGAGTAACATTTTTTTTACAGTAAAAATGGAACATAATGGAAGTGATAGAAATAATCCAGCCATGAAGATTCACAGTCCTGTTGCAAGCCCCGTACTGGTTTGAAAGGCAAATAGACGGCAAAGGACATGGCTGTTTTGGTCAGACTTGTTTTGTTCAATTGCCTCTTTTATTTTTGCCTCATTCATTGCATCTCTTCCATGCCGCCTCATCTTGTCTTCCCTAGTCCTTCCATTTATCTGATTGCGTGTGTTTGTGGATAAGAACAGTGGCAGGCCTATAGACCATAATGGCGCATGCAATTTGTAGAAGTCACACAGAACACTGATTGCCAATAATGATGAGCTAGCTTGGAGAGACAGAAGCTCAGATGAGTTGGTGATTGCTGCCGTGCTGACTAGGGGATAGTGAGGAGTACAATGTGTCATGTGCCATTACGTATCTTACTGTGTTGCCTGTAACTCTTATGCTAATTAATGTTGATTTATGCCTCATTATGGAGATTTATAACAGGAAAACAGAAGTGCCTTGAGTGAGTGAGAATCTGCCTGTATAAAGACATCATGTTGATCTTTTTTACTAGGCTGTTCCTATGGACCGGCTCATTGACAATTTATTATACGAAAGTGTATAATTTGCACTATTAAGTAGGGATGCCAGTGGGTTTGCTTAAGGCCATTAACTATGAATGGCAAACTGGAAATTACTGCTGACCATTTTCCAAAACGTTCCTTTGATTACTCAGACAGCGCTTATTCTGTGTCCAGATTTTAGTATGCAAAGGCGGCGGTGTGAAACTTTTTGTGGATTGGTCCTTGATCAAAGTGCACATGCATTCAACACCTGCTTGTGACACTGCACCTGTTCATTTTGACAGTGAAAGCTTATGCAGATCAAGCAACAGTAGTTCTATTTGAATAATTATAAAGTGTTTCCCTTTTTCTTGATAATGTATTACTTAAATATTCAATTTCAGTACCAGTTTTAATAATTACACAATATATTTTGTATTTCTTTTTATCTTACAGAAACTGAACCCAACACAAGGACACTACCCAAATATACATATGCTACAAATTCACACTCATTGTCTCACCTGTAGCACCTGTGGCTATTGTGTAATTGGCTCTCTATTTACTGAATGATTGTACAACAAATTCTGTATAAGATATGTGGTCAGATATGATATACTTTGCCTTAGACTGTCCTGCCAGGGTTTTGCCCATAATAAGAGCAGAGTTTAAAATTATCTGGTCCAGTTTTAAAACAATACTAACCCAAAGCGTAAAAAGTGTAAAAGTAAAAAATATTGCTTTCTTGACTAAGCTTTGGATCGCCATCTAGCAACTTTAAAAGTTTGGACAGGCCGCTGAAACATTTCCTCCTAAATTCTATATTTTCAAACACCCACTGAGTTAAATTATGTGCATATTTAATTAATGATCTTGGATGAAAAACAAAACCAAAAAAGTGTCCTCTAATTAATGAGAAAACTTCAGCAACAACAGATGTTACTTTCCAATCCCCTTGAGAGAAAACATTTGTCAAACCAACTGTACATTATTCATTTAACTTTATTATAGAGACCTAATTGTTTTAGTTTGCAGGATTTTTGGGAGTGATTGGCATAGGATTACGAATTTTAGCTCTTCAGAGATAAAGTCAGATTCCTTTTTTGTACATATGCAATGAATTAAGACTTGATTATGGGCTGACCAAAGGGGCGTATGTATGAATGTAGTAAAAGATACAATAGAGTTAGTTGGATATTTACAAAGTCAGAGGTAGGCTGTTCCGCTGCAGACCGCTGCAAGATCTGAGAAGCAACAAGCAAAGA
>KN483319.1:21841-40254 GCA_000787095.1 Periophthalmodon schlosseri | reverse complement strand
AGCGGGGGGGGTTTGGGGGGGGGGGTGGAACTTGTGGTCACTGCAAAAGTACCTCCAGCGCTCGTCTGTCCTGCTCCCCCCTCAGCCGGGCCCCGATCGATACCAACTCACAGCAAGAAAGCTTTCCCCCTGTCATCTCCGCAGAATACAAAGCAGAGCGGGGCAGCTGAGGCGGAGGGGAGGGGGAGAGGGGGGAGAGAGAGAGGGGAGGGAGAGGAGCTGTTCAGGAGCCACACCAATTTCCTAACCCCACGTTTTTTCACCTGCTTTGCACGACCGGTTTCTACTATCCCCTTTTTTTTCTTCTTTTTTTTTTTTTTGGCTATACCTTTCTTATATTCTACCTTTGACATTGAGATAACCAAGGCTATATTTCATAATGAGAGCAGCTTGAATAAATATGTTTAATAATTAATCTATAGCTGGAGTACTGTAACAGGGTTGTGTTGTGTTTGAAATGATTTCTTCAAGAATTACGGATCATCTCCCTGCATTTCCAGCCTATGACGCAACTAAAATAATTTAAAATCAATTAACTTAAAATAGCGATAGCATAGCAACCTTGCCATGTCCTTGTGTTGGAAGTAATATTAACTGTGTTATGTTTATCCTATCATCTTTATTTTTCATAATTAAAATGAAACTTGGTGTTATAATAGACCCGATTTTGTTCCAAACACTTGGATCATAATGAAGCAATAGCACCGCTTTAGCATTAACACTGACGAGCTGAAAGCATATAGAAAAAAAGATTAAAAGCCAAGCTAAGAATTTCACTGTTTGAATTATTAACCAATGGTATGTTAGTTGAAACTGTTGCAAAAATGGCGAGACAAAATCAAAATCTTGAGCCCCAAAAGCTGCTTCTGGACTGGAGGGGAGAAGGAAATAAATGCATTGGTGTAGGATGAGACGGGCAGGGGTCTAAAGAGGTGGGGGGAGGTGGAGGATATAGGCTGGAAATGAAGAGGGGGAGGGGGCCCTGAGGTGCTGCATCCAGGAGGGAGATGGATGTTTGGGGAGGACGACATTTAAGGGAAGAGGACCTGAAAGAAGACGGGACAAGAAGAGGAGGACCTGAGAGAAGACGGGACAGAGGGGTATACGGGGGTCAAAACGCAGCCGGGTTTAATTGGGAGGCAATTTCAGTCAAGGCCGATCAATAAAACCCGTGAAGCTACCGACACACCTGGTTTTACACGCACAGAAAACTGAAATTTACGGCAAAAATCCTGGATCTTAAATCTATCGCTGTTTCTATAATGGTTGTTTTCAGATTCTAGATGGAGCTCATATTCCTTGTATTGATTATAGGGACTTTTTTATAAACGAAATGTCCATATGGAATACTGACAAGTCATTGATATTGGCGACAAGTTCATTATGACGCCATATAAATATCCAGCCACAACACTACATCCATATTGTGATCTGAAACCCAGCAATTCTTGGCAATTTGAGGATGATACGTCATTGAAATTTTTTGAAGACCTGAAAAATAAGAATAATAAGTATATTTAAAAATAAATATTCAAATTTGCAAAAAAAAAAAAAGATAAAATGAAAAAAAATCTAGTGAAATCTAGAAAACAAGTGTGAAATTTCTGTATTTTTGGGTTTACTTTAGAGGCCATTCAAATCTGTGAGGTACTTAAACCCCAACCCCAAAGACTTTATAGGCACATTTTAGTACATTTCTGATGAATAGCAAAATTATAATCAAATTTTTGTCCTTGAAATAATCCCATAAATTTATCTGTACATTTTGTCTTTTTTTTTTTTTTTTTTTTTGCACACATTGAACACAGAGGATTTTCCAGCCCTGAATCCACACATAAATATCCCGGCGGTCACATGACAACCTCATAACTCCAAATTGAGCGGTAATATGATTTTCTTTGGGTGGGGAAAATTCGGCCATCTTTGGACTTATCAAATCCCCTCAGCCTCTGCGGGATAAACGCGCTGGTCAAACTAAGAGGGATTCACACACTGGGTTATAGGGTTTTTATATGGGGTTTAATATAGCTGTCAATATGTCTGCAGAACACACCTGGAATTTGTCATGGAAGTACAAGAAGATATTGATATCAAAGAGGATTCTGACAGCCCATAGTACATACATATTGGTCAGATTAAATTTATTCTCATAGTATGATAGTATATATACGCCACAATTTTAAGTTTATTGGTTTTGTAGTTGGGGGGGAAAGGGATTTAGCAATTGTACAGTTTTAATTTTTGATATTATATGTTTTGATTTACAAATTAGATTAATTTCATCACGTAAACTAGTCATTCTTCTGTGCTCACAACTGTAATATATCTGTTCATTAAATTTCGATGTGAACCAAAGTAAATTAGATACATGTTTTTTATAGTGCTTTAGCTTTTCAAAATATAATTGGGTTACAACAAGCTGCCATAGAGTGACCTAGATTTCCAATATTTAGATAGTAGAAAATGTTTTAATACTGATTTTCATAATCACCTGACTATTTGAAACCTTCCTCATACTGTTTGAAACTATTCCTTTTAAGTTTGTCTGTCCCTCTCCACCTAATCTAAGGCTGCACAATTTATCACACATGTCAAATTGTCAATAATAAGCATAGGGCATTTTAATTTAGACACAGCTGATCCTCACATGGGCACATACGCGCTTAAGTTTCATAACTTCACTCTTCAACGACCTGGATGGAGGAAGATGATTATGGAATGTATGGAACTTTACGCAGACTTGTTAGGCTGCATCTTTACGCACACGCACTCCACAATGGATATATTTACTAAACCACATTTACTTGGGAATTATGCTTTTACCGAGGCCGAGAAGGAGGGGGATGTTGGCGGAGATTGGTTCATATTATCTGTTTGGCTTCAGCTTTACGCGAACACTGTAGACTGTGACTGGATTTGGATTTATTATTACGCATTTTGACTTTGAGACACTGTAAAGGCCCCGCACTGGAGACTTGATGTGTTTTCGAGTGGATACAAGTTGCACCTCTGGACACACTGTTTCTTCATCTCTTCTGTTTTACTGGTAAGGTGATACACTGCGCTGTGTTTGGACACATGTAGGACTATTTTAAAGCATGAGTGCTGTTTGTGCCATTCGTTTGTGCAGAGCGCAGTCGTGATGCGTGACCACCTGCACTGCTGTTTAATAAATCAGTGTGGTGTATGTAATGGATTATTGACACATTTAAAGCCAAGGAACCAAACAAACGTTAGTTTTTTGGTGCCAGAACCTTTTTGGTCGGTTCCCACTTGGAACCGAGATCTGATGTCCAGCCTTACTAAAGACTTGTCCTGAGGACTGAATCTTCGACTTAAAAGGGGGTGTGGAAAAACTCTCAAAACTGCCTACATCTCTCCATGTATCTGACCCAAACTACACCAGAGTTTATGCAAAAACAACTATTTATGCAGATGAAAGTATTGGGAAACAATGTATTCATATAAAGACAGATTAAACTGGTGAATCGTGAGATTAATCTGCCTTTTTACATATAAATACCAAAAAATATTAAATCTTCAGCTTACTCTCTCACTAAATTCTCCTTTCTGCTGTTGTCCCATATAAATCCTTATAATCTAAATAAAATGATTAGTTGCTTAATAAAAATTTTAGTCGACTCAGACTCCATCAACCAATTAATCGACTAAATGGCTAAAGGCCTACAGCCCTACACTCCTCTGTCATTAACAAAAACATGATTATGTTCACAATTTTCATATTAAATAAAGATTCATTATTTTGTCATATCGTAAGCCAACATTTTCCTTCTATTCACAAACTCATTCACTAACCACCATCAATCAATTCAGAATTGAAAAACCCTGTATCAATAACCCTTCCAGTTTATATCAGTCATTCCGTATCTCTTCTCCGTCCACTTGTATTTCCTGACCGTCTTCATGATCCTGGGAATCTTTGTTAAGCTCAAATTGTCCCTCTCCTCCTCAGCTCCTGTTTCCTGGAAAAAAACAGCAGTCTTTATTTCTCTCCTCTGTCTTCCCCACAATACCATTATCACCAGATTTTTCCACTTTTTCATCTCTGCTCATTTATTCCCTGCCTGTCCGCTCTCTCCGTCCTAGTCATTTTTATCCATTCTTGTTATTTTTCCCAATTACTCTCCCTGGATCCCTAATATGTGCCATGCTCTCGTGTTGCATGCTCCTCCGGTCCTCCTCCAGTCTTCTCCTGCTTTGAAACAACCCTAATCCAATTCAAAATTAGTTGTCATGAAATGGCAAAATATACGGTTCTACTTTTACATTTACGTTTTGTGTCTCAAACTATATATCAGTCATAATCTTATTTCCCCCAGTTCCAGTGTCTACCCTGTTTTCCCGTATAATTTACCTTTTTATACCAAAATTAATCTTAAGAAAATTTCATCTTGTCGATTTCCTTGTGTCTTTGTCCCTATGTTTGTTATTTTGGGGAATTTCACATTTGGCATTCCAAATTTCCTTGCCTGGGATCCAGAATACACACTTCTCCAAGGAAAAAGTATGTGAAAAGTATTTGTACATGTGATGTATTAGTTTGCAGTTCTTCAAATCAGTCCAGTCCTTCGGTTCAACATGTAACGTCCTGTCTTATTTCCCTTTGGACTCTTTAGCCCAAAAACCCAAATATGCGAGGAAGCCACAGTGTCTCTTAGTTTCCTTTCCTTTGTGCTCTCTCCTTCCCTCTCCTCCCCCTCTCCTCCCTCCATCCCCTGGCCCTGTGTCTGTGTCTGTGGTTGTGGCGGCTCTCTCTCCTTCCCTCCTCTCCTCCTCCTCTCCTTCTCCAACCATCCCCTGTGTCTGTAGTGTCTCTCTCTCTCCCTCCTCCTCTCCTCCTCCTCTACCTCTCCTCCCTTCTTCCTCCCTCCATCCCCTGGCCTTGTGTCTGTGGTTGTTGTATCGCTCTCTCCTCTCCTCCTGCTTCCATCCCATGGCCCTGAGTCTGTACCTATGGTTGTAGTGTCTCTCTTCTCCCCTCCTCTCCTCCCTCCTCTCCATTTCTCCCTCCTCTCCTCCCTCTATCCATATGTCTGTGCCTGTGGTTGTGGTGTCTCTCTCTCTCTTCTCCCTCCTCCTCCACCTCCTCCTCTCCTTCTCGTCTTCTCCCTTCATCCCCCGGCCCCGTGTCTGTGGTCTCTCCCTCTCCTCCTCCTCCATCCCTCTGTCTATGTCTGTGGTTGTGGTGTGCGCTCCGTGGGGAGGGCAGTAATAACGGAGAAGGGGAAGGAGAGCGAGAGGGTGCTGCGATTATTGTCTTGTCGGGAGTCAGAGCTATCGATCGCTTCAGAAATATGTGGAGCGAGAAAGAGGTACAGTATCGCTTTAATAAACACTCAAGAGACGCATCTGGAAAAAAAATAAAGCTAAAGCAGTGCAACGTCCATGTGGTCGGGTACAGGTGGGAGACATATTAAAAATGAATAATATTGTAATTGTGCGTTTGGAGATATGCAAAATTTGAATCTGATTCAAAATTATTTCTAAAACTGAAACAGTTGGGTTTTGGTTTTTTTTAGCTTTTAACCAGGCCATATTGTCCCCTAATCAAAAACATGCCCCGAGTTATATTTTCATTTGTACAAGGCTGTTTTGCTCTGAGTGCTCAAAAATCACTCTCTTTCAGTTTTCCGTGGATTGTTACGTCATACATTTCCATAAACCATCATCGCACTTGTTCTGAGAATTTCTGGTTATACGCTTGACTCTATTAGCGTAGCAGTCATGTTGATGGCTTCACTTTTTAAATTTATTTATTTATTTCAATGTTCATTCCCACAGCTGACAGTAGAGGGGGCTCCAATGCCTAAATACCACACTGGAACAGGAGGCGTAGTTTTTATAGTGTATTTTCCAAATGTATTATTTTAAGTTTAAAACACTAAAAGCAAATTAAGGCCACCAGCCACTTTAAGTAGGGGTATTATTTAGGCAGGGTATTATTTAGGAATTCTTCCCTCAAACAGAAACGCTCTGTTCCACCTTGTGATGTCATGTGGTAATACTGGAAGTGCTGCTCTGTGTTTTTAAACTCCATACACCTTCACTAGAATTATTCGGATAATTTCAGCCCCGGGATTGCCAATCCCTACTATACAAATGGTAAAAGGTATCTGATACCTGGAAAACTACCACTACATGACATTACACAGTGGAACAGAATATTTTGAGCTTTGGAGATGTAGACAGACTAATAATGCAGGATTACTTAAATATGTGCGAATGAAACAAAAAACTCCAGGTATGTTTTTGAGGAGGTAGCAGCATAACATAGCTAAAAGCACCCAAGAATCAGTTTTGTATAATATAGGCCCTTTAATAATATCATCCTCAAAACAAACAAACCAGAAATAATAAGGTCAGTATTGCCCACCCTTCCATTCAGGTAATCCCTAACACAGCATGCACGAATCAAGCGCACCCACAAACACAGAATGGACTCTATAGACTCACCTGAGATGATCAGAGGAGAATCTACATGACACTTCAGTGGGACGCCTCCATCAAAGAAACAAGCGCACCTTTTACACTGGAGTTTATCAAAGACTAGAGTGATGCATACTGTGCCTTAAGTCATTCTACTGCTACAGAGGAACAGGTGTGGTGTTCAAGTTTGTTTTTCATTATTATTTATTTATATATGAAGAGGATAAGAATTTATAGAGAGATTTGAGATCAAAATATTGCTTTACGCTAGGGCCGGATGATGTATCGCAATCAAAATGAAATCGCAATTTGACTTGGCTACAGTTATTTATTTGATAGAATGACCCCCATGAAGAACAAAATATCCTTGTTGTTTCGACCTCTACAAGCATGTTCTGAAATGCCTGGGATTCTCGGATTAGTTTACCAGTTTATATTTGAGTGTTCCCTCAAATAGTAACACTCCTGGAGTTGTTCCCTCTGATGAGAATCCTATTGCAAAAAATCTGAAAAATCACAAATTGTTTGTTTGTTTTGGGGTTTTTTTCCCAATATTGTGCTGCCCTGTACTTTTTTTTTTTTTTTTAATCTATCTTAGGGTAGATATGTGAGTATGTGAGTGGACTTTGACTGGACTGTAACTTGTTTTGTAGGCTGAACAATATGAAAGTTAATAAGGAGTTAAGATTCTGCCTTGGTCTAAAAAAAAAAAATTATATTGCTGTGCCTTTGTTGCACCAATCCAGCTTTTTCAGTTCCGATGCTGATATACTTTCACTTTAAGCATCTGCCGATACCCGATATTAATCGATACCAGTGTAGGGACAGAAAATGGCACTTATTTCCTTAATACACAGTTACTTATTACACAAGAGATCCAGAGATCAAGAGAATATTTGGACCCAAGACCATCTTCCTACACCTTTTATAGCAACTGCAATGCAGAAATGACCAAATAGCTTATTGTCATATCAGTAGTATTATATATGCAACATTATTTCTATACATTTCTATACAGCTAGAGCCATGTTAAAAGTTAATTTAGTGGAAAGAATGACAACAATTGGAATATTATAGGGCAATTGTGGGTGGCTTAACACTACTATAAGCATCATCAATGTGTTACCTCACCATTCATCTCCACATTGATCTAGCACTGACCCATATAGGCCACAGTGTTAACCTATGGTCCAGCCTCGATCTACGGCCCTTATACAAACACGGCCGACACGACATGCTTATTCTTAATCATTAACGCCCTCAGCCTTCTCTCCCTCTTTCACCCACACACAAACATAAATACACACACAACATACACACGCATATGATCCTTAGACATGTGCTCGGGAACACGCGTGATCTCTCTGTTTCCATGACGACGGCCCATGTCCCGCCACCACTGCTGACCACTGCCACACGACGAGGGGATTTAACAAGGAAATCAGGACTTCAGGTCATAAATATTAGTGAGGGAGTCAGGTAGTGGTAGTTTATTTGAATGGGGTTTGCATCTAGTATGGTCCCATGCCATTCAACATAATGATAAGTAGATGATAAATTATAATAATTTTTATAGCCGGCTAAAATATCTGAAAATTACAAACTAAAATATCTGAAAATTCCATAACATATTATTATTATCATCATCATCATCATCATCATCATCATATATGGTCAAGTTTTTTTTAAGTATATGCAGAAATGCTAATTGCAGTACAACTTTATCTAATTTGACTGCGGTTGGTATTTTACGTTTTTGTAATCTACCAATTCAGTTTAATGATGGATTTTATTCTTTAAGCAGCTTCTGAGTAAATTTTGATAAACTTTCTGAATATACACAAAATCTTATATTCATAGTGTAGTACAACAACTTTATTAAAGGTCCTGTATTACGCAAAATGGACTCTTGTGAGCTGTAAGCCATGTTAGAATGTTGTTACCTCCTTAAAAACATACGTGGAGTTGCGTTTTGTTTCGTTCACACATGTTTGAGTAACGCTTTATTATTAGTCTGTCTACATGTCCAAAGCTCAAAATGCTCCGTTCCACCTCGTGATGTCATGAAATGGTAGTTTTCAAGTTAGCAGCCACCTTTTACCTTTAGTTCAATCGAGACTGGCAACTCCAGAGCTGAAATTACCCAAATGATTCTTGTGAAGGTGTATGAAGTTTAAAAACACAGTGGAGCGCTTTCTGTATCGCCGAATGACATCACGAGGTGGAACAGAGTGTTTTCTGCTTGAGAGAAGAATTCAGCATAAATGATGAGGATGAGGAAACAACATTATAACATAGATCAGAAAACAGCATAATATGAGCCCTTTGAATTAGATTCCCAGTGTTCCTTCACAATAAACCAGATCTAAGTATTTTTTTTCTATTTTGAAAACTAGCATGAAGACGTAGACCATTTTATGATTGTTGTCACGCATGAAATTAGCCACACACTGCTGTGTATAATCCCACTGTAATATGTTTTCAAGCCAGCTATCAAGAGGTCAGTATATATCGAGAATGACTATAGCCAAAGGTAGCAAATTAATATGAACAAATTTGCCAAAATGTTCTGTATCTTTGACCCAGTTGTTTTAAAAATTTGTGTAAACTAAACTTTTATGTGTCTGGAACAACTTTTAACAACCAAAAATACACAAAAAGCACAAAAGGTGAGGATGACAAGATGCATTTAAAAGAAACGTTGAATGTGCAGAAGTGTGAATTAGGCTAAAGTTTAGGTGAAGGTTACAGACAGGTTCAAGTTGCAACGGAAAAATAAGCGCCGTCCGAATAAATGAGCCAAGAAACCAGACAAAAGGAGGTGTGGGAGAGGGTTAAAAGTGCATAAAGCAGTTGTTATGCTGAAAAGTTACCTAAATCCAAGTCCGCTCTACCAAGAAAAAAAGCAGTGGTTTCAGTGGACAAAGAATACTCCCAGGCTGTTTTGAGATGGGTACATTAAAGGGGCTCTACCTGATTTACTTCATGTAATAATAAGTAAAGTTTGCACTAGTGTTTGAAAGTTCAGAAAAGCGCTTATAATCTCACGGTAGTGAATAATTAGGATACAAGGAATGTGTTCCTAGTTCGGACCTTGGACCGCTGCAAACATTTTAAAATGAACTAGTTCTGATTGTAAAAACTGGGTAAGCTACAGTGTTTTGTTTTTTTTTTACAGAAAGCAGTGTTCAATCTTAAATATTCTTTAAATATTTCCTTCAATCTTAGTTGAACAAATGTATAGGTTTGGAGGTTGTGGGTTTGATCTTTAGGCCAGCTGAGTACACTTACGTGGACTTTCATGTACATTTTTTGTTAAAAGTAGAGTATTCCTGTTTAATACTGAGTTTTAGGGCAGGTTAGAATTCATTGTTAGAATTTGCCTTATCTGTTACACAGGTGCAGTTCTTGTCAGTTGTTCGTGCCTTAAGCCGTAAGATTAATATGGTGTGTGTAAACCAAATCCCTAACAACACACGATAAGATGCAATATTTGTGAAATTTTTGGATAATTCTTGCAAAAAAAGTGAATTGCCCTTACAAAGAATTTGACCTCTGCCCAACATTGAATATTACAATAGTTTAAAATACCATTATGTAGGTTAAGAGGTTCTGACCCCTGCCCTCCAACTGAAATCCTCCAGTAATTATAAACCTTACCTACTGCTCCTAATGGATAATTTATGAATGAAAGAGTGCTTCATAGTATCTTGGACTGTTGACTATGAAATATTGCAGAGTTTAACATTTAACATTACCATGCAGCCTTCTAAATCTTATTCCTTATGGCGTAGCATTGTACCCACATTCTATTGTCTTTTCACATTACACTTCCTGACATTTAAATAGCATTTTTGTGTACGCATCTACCCCCTTAAACATATATCTGACATGTTTATTACCAGTCAAATCTTCAGTTTGAATGTAAACAAACCCAACTGTCTTTTAGAGGCACAATTTGGAGTCTATACGGATGTAAACATCTTATTTAGACCTCATTAAACTAGCTGTCTGTGTCTTGTGCAGGTGTGACTATAGACCATTATAATGAATCTACTGTCCAGCTCTCCTCTCTCTCTTACTTTGTCTATTCTCTTTATCCTCTCCCTCACAGCCCCCCTCTCTCCCTCCCCTCTCTCTCTCTCTCTCTCTCTCTCTCTCTCTCTCTCTCTCTCTCTCTCTCTCTCTCTCTCTCTCTCTCTCTCCTCTTTCTCTTCTCTCAAATCGGATGTTGAATTTAAAAACAAGCTCAAAAATACACGGTGCATAACTAGACCTTTGTCAAACCTGTTCAGCTCGAAAAGTGGCATTTTGCTTTTGAAAGAAAGACAGAAATCAAAGACTGAATTGGGAAAACGTAGCTAGAAATTCAACGTTTTTTGGTCGTTATTTGAAAATGAGGAGTCGGTTTTGTTTGTTAGCGGGATCTGGGAGAAGTGTTGTCATGTTTCTTATCTAGCTGTTCACTGATAATAATACGATACAATACAATGCAATATGTGGGATAATGATGCTGGTGACACAAAATCGTATAGAAAACTGACAGGGGGGATACAGTGGAAATCAATGGGTTTTCAAAGGAGACGTAGAGTACTGGACAGCGTTGTTAGATGGTTTGGAGATGTGAGGAGTAAGGACTTTCTGCAGGTTGTTGATTTTTTTTTTTCATCCATATTTAGGAAAAATGTATTGAGCTCTACCACCTTGCGTTTTTAAAATTATTGTACAAATTTTGGCTTCAGAAAAATTAGTTCTTTAAGGTCTTATATTGCACTAAATGGATTGTTGTGAGCTTTAAGCCATGTTATAATGTTGTTACCTCCTCAAAAACATACCTGGAAATGCGTTTTCTTTCATTCACACGTTTGCTTAACCCTGGTTTATTAGTGTGTCTACATCTCCAAAGCTCAAAATGCTCTGTTCCACCTTGTGATGTCATGTAGTGGTAGTTTTCAAGTTAACAGCCAGGGCTGAAATCATCATTGAGAGAACTCAGCCTAAATGTGCAGGGTTTGTGTGTAAAACATGTGAATGAAACACAACTCCAGGTATGTAATGAGGAAAATAATCTTGGAATACAGTATTATGGGTAGTGATAGTAGTAATTGTACTTGTTACAGCAGTACTTGGTATAAACTTGATATTTTAGTTATAAATAGTTTAGTTAACCTGAAATATAGTACTATATTATTATTTTCATGGCAACATGTTTATAAATCCAAAATCAGTAATTACTCAGCTGTGTACTTTTGAGTGATATTATGTTGTAGTACTATATATATATATAGTACTACAACATAACACACACACACACATACATATTCAAATGTGAGGTACTTATGTAATTTCTTTGTCCATAATTAGTCTTGGGCCCTTTATAAAACTGCCCCTCTCTTTACATAACTGCCCCGTGCATTAATGTGACAGCAGGGGGCAGGTGGGAGCGTTTGGGCCCGTACCATGTGCCTGACCTTTCACCTCCACACGCCAAAATACCCCCTCACCCCACTCGCCCCTCCCATACCCAACAACACCCCTCTCTCCCATCTCCTAACCATCCCGTCCAGCTACATTCATAAACCCACGCGCCGTCTGTCAAGAGCCCCTGACAGGCGTGACCGAGGCGGGGCATCTGGGGCAAGTTTAGGAGCGCCTCAAGCCATTCTACTGCACCCCTCCCTCCTTTTGCCCCTCCCGAATTTTTAACTCCCAAAAAGAAGCCACAAAAAGAAAGATACATCATCACATCATCTGCCCTGTGGTCCTCTGTCCAGGCGTACTCCATCTTGCTATTAGCCCGGATAGGAGTAGCATGCAGAGGGGAGGGGGGTATTGGGGCGAGTTTGGTCAAATTGCCCCAAGACTGAGCAGGACAGGGTAGAAACTGAGCTTATGTTTTGTTCAATGCCGCTAATATCCACGATTTGATTTATTGTATTGTAAAGAAGTTCAAATAGTAACTTAAACATGGTATTAATAGACCAGAATAGAATGGCTTTTACATCAGATGCCCTGCCTTATTCACATCCCTGTCCCTATTTGCTTTACTGGCACATAGTACATAGTGATGGATTAATCATAATAATGCTGAACATTTTTGTAACGATTGATAATTGCATCAAATACATTACAGTTTTTAAAATGTGGATACATTTGAGGATTTTTGTTTTATATTTGAAAGTTATGCATTGAGAGATTGTCGTCCAACTTGAAAGGGGAAAAAACACTGGTCTACATGGTGCGTTTGATTTGCTTGCATATTTGGGCTGGAGATTTTTGAGGGGGGTGGAGTTAAAGCCCCGATGGCCAGAGGGGTTAGGGGCAGTAGAGTCAGGAGGAGGGGAGATAAAATGATTGTCCTTTCATATGCTGAGGAGGAGATCAGAGACTTGGGCTTACAGCAGCTGTATGCAGAAGATGTGTAGAGATAGGAATTATTTTTTCCGTTGTTATGGTTTAGGGTTGGACAAAATGCCATACATTCATACAGAACTTCATTTTTGTTTTTAAGGTCTTTTTGATATATGATTAGCTGAATCATTGCAAACCGTATTACACATTTTGCTATTTTTTAAATCTACCAAAACAATGCAAAATGCTTCTATCTATGGTGTGCTTCTGTCTCAAATTCGACTCATTGACGTTAGAAAATGTTATCTGTGTAATCCCTGAGTCGTCCAGGTCTGATCCATCGCAAAAGAAAAAGAAAATCTGTCAACTGGACAAAACGTTGTAGGAGTGAACAACGTTTTGTTCAGTTGACAGATTTTATTTTTCTTTTGCTACTAGAAAATGTTATTATTATGTAGAATTCGTGGTATTCAAGTCAGTTAAACCAAAGACATATGTTAAACAAAACTTAATGTACAGTTTAAGAGAAAAGCTACCATGAATACAGAAAAATCGAGTTCATCTTAGACAGCTCAATTCAGATTCGTGTCCTTAATATTTCAGCGCTGACACTGCGCTGCTTCTCAGCTGTTTTACTGACAGCTGCTGCCACCCCCTGGAGGATACATGTAACAGCAGAACCTCGTGTTTCCAAATGTCATTAGACTGAGCATGTTTCTTAGTGGGAGATTGCAATTTCAAGGTCAGTTTGATTTAATGGTTTTGTAACAATAATATTTGTAGTAAAGTTGTCGGTGGCGGGTTGATTAAATGTGCACTATGCAACTTTACTGGTGCAGCGTCTGCCACCTGCTTGTGTGCTATTGGTTTGCCTAGAAGGTTCCACAGTATGACATGAAATGTGTCTATCTCTAAGGAGACAAGCAGATGACACCGACCCGCCAAGTTACAGGTCACATCTGTGGAGAGAAGACCCAAAAAGAATGCATGTTTTTAATGGTATTTTTTGCAGTAAAAAGTACTGATAGTACAAATAAATGCCATACTGTCAAACATTCTAGGCAAAGAAACAACGCTTCCATGGAGACAAGCAGGTGGCGGACCCTCCACCAGTGCACCTTTTTTGTTATAACTTATAACAATTTCAGTTATTTTTGGTAGCTCCAGTACTAAAAATGTAACTATAAATTCAAAAAATAAACTTTTCACAGCAATATGTGTAAGTTTTGTCTGGATTTAGACCCATTTGAACCACTGCTCTAAACAGAACAGTAAAAAATCTAAAGTTTTGCTTTTTGCGATTGTTTTTTGTTCTGAGTAATGTGGGCTGCTCAGGTAAGCACTTCCAGTCTGCAGTTGAGTCCAGACCAATTACCTCCTGAGTCCCAGAAGTGAGCCATAACTGTGCAGCTAATGTGGAAAAGGGGTCCCAGAATCCCTCCGCCACGTCCCAGGACCCCCAGGTTTACATCTAAAGAGGGGCAAAGGACCAGGGCCAAAGCTGTGTCGGCCATTTTGATTTGGGAGTTAGTTTTTGTGAGTCTGGTGCAAAGTTGTGATGCAAAATAAGATGTAGTTTAATGCCTCTTAATACAGAGCAAAATAAATACATTAGTGAGTGATTAACTTTGGTATTTTGTAACCTTCCTAAAATTTACACTGACCCATTGATACTTAAGGAATGGCAAACTTAGACTGTCTTGAGATTTCACCAAAGTTTCTGATCAAGCGGAATTCATCTTTTAAATTTATGAAATGTTATATTATTGCAATACATAATCAGTAATCATTCTGTTTGTTCTGTGTGTTTTGTCCATTGTATTTAAAGAGACAACTTCTAGCCTGTGTAATATTTTCTTTATTCTTCTGCCTGCACCAATGCTGCAATGATGATGTATTATTGTATTGTACTATTGATACATCAGAAAACCTTCGCACTTCCACTGCAAAACTTAAGGCAAGCGGCAAACGTTGCAACTTTGTAAATAAATCACTGGTGCTGCAAGAAAGACAGTGTGTGAGAGACTTCCTCTTTCTTATTGTAGGGCTGGTATAAGTGGTATTTCTCTGTGTATTCTGACAAGTGTTCCTCTCTTATGTCCTACAGATATCAGGATGTCCAAAGCAGAGGAGGAGAAGCCTGGGGCGGACTATCCAGGAGACAGCTCAGGTACTTCTCTTATATCATCAGCCAAATGGCCTTAATCTTACTATTTTCTACGTGTAATTGTGGCTACACCTCCTTGTCAAAGCTCGTCAGATCTCAGAAGCTAAGCAAGGCAGGGCCTGGTTAGTACTTGGATGGGAGACCGTTGGGAATTCCAGGTGCCACACTGGGGGCCAGTGGCAAAAAACATTTGTTGTGTCCATAGGCAAGGCAAGACCCACATTGCCTTGTATGAAAGCGGTGTTGTGTGGTGGTGGTTGGAGGGGCGGATGGCGCAGATTGGCAGCCTCGCTTCCGTTAGTTTACCCCAGGACAGCTGTGACTACAAAAGTAGCTTACCACCGAGTTTGGAGTGAATGAATAATGCTCAAAGTGAAGTGACATTGAGCATCTGGAAAAAGCGTTATATAAGACTAATGTTTTATTTTGTTTGTTTGTTTGTTTTTCATAATTACATTCATTGTAATCAGTTTCATTTACCTACATACAATTTACTTGATATGCCTCAGTGGCTGTAAACATGCACACACAAATCTGATGTGAGTAATCTGATTTCTTTCACATGCTGATGCTGATATGCAAAAAGCAAAGACAAAAAACAATGAAAGAGAAGATGTCATTGCACTTTGTTTTCCATATATAACAGTTACTCTCAGTCCATTAGCTCACACATGTCGCAGGTGTTTTTGATGATCAGATTTCTCTTGGGTATGTAAACCAAAAATCTGATTTAATTATTGGGGTGATTATTCTAGTTGTCTGATTTTAATTGGCCATGTAAATCATACAGAGCCACTATCATAGAAAAAGAGCATTTGAGTGGGGTTTACGTAGTAGTTTGACTGCCACAAGTAAATGTCGTAACTGTATGTATGCGATGTATGTTGGATGTACAGTATTTCATCTGTATTTCCTATGTTAAACTCCAGAGGCTTTTACAGTAGCGTGTGTATCTCCTGTAAAATCAATACGTGTCAATATTTCACTCTGTATCTCTCTCTCTCTCTGTCTTTCTTTCATTCTCTCTCTCTCTCTCTATCTATCTCTATCTCTCTATCTCTCGAACCCTCTTCCTCTCTATCTCTCTTTCTCTTCACTGATCAAATCTTCATCTGTTTCAGACTCAGACAGAAACAGCCCTGACGACCAGGTGGGTTTGACTCAATCATTTTAATTTTACAAAAGCATCAGAGCCACACCTGCAATAAGAGGGACATGTAGAAATGATCTAAATCAGCCTGATTTAAATATGTCCTTTTCTGGTTCCTATTGTGTTGTTTGATATCGGAAATTGTATCGATGGAACCCATGTAAAGAGAGGAAGCATATTAATGGCCTAATAGATAAAGCCAATAATATTTTTTGAAAGCTGGCACAAGAAAATAAGAGTCATACTGAATGATTAATTAAACTATTTAGGCAAAGCAGCAACATTTCATTGAGGCCACTACGTAACTTTTCTGGTTGATGGTCTACCACTTGCTTGTCTCCATGGAGATATTATTGCTTTGCCTAGAATGTGGAGATGGGTATATTTAATGCCATATTGTGGAAGTTTCCAGGTAAAGCAAGGTTCCAGGTAAAGCATTTCCATAGATTTAAGTAGGTGGCAGTCTTATTTAGAATCACTGTTGGAATCGGACAGAATATCGGTTGTTTCTAAAATAGATTACCTACATATACAATGTCCTCATATTTTAGCTTTGTGTATTTATGAATTTAGTTATTATATTGCAAATTACCACTTATTTCTGTCATACATAACATTTTTATATCATTTTACAAGTCCGAGTTCGGACTTGTAAATTTACACTGGAACACCCATCCATCTCAGAATTCCTACTCCTAAACATTTCAGAATCCACGAGCTGGTTCCGCCTTAGAAAATCCAACATGGCTACGCCCTGTATATTGATATTTTGATATCTGACAGTTAAAACATTGATAGTTAGTTGTGTTAGTTTCCCTTTAGCTGCTCTCTCCTGTGCAGCCTCTGGCCTCTGCAGTTATAAATGTGCTGTTATGCTCCGTTATGCTAATGTTGCCAACGTGTACACGGAGCTCATGTCAACAAAAGCACAAATTCACTCTCGAACGTTGATTTGAAAGTAACAAATGTAATAACAGAGTCCAGGTACATAAATTGACTTAAACTGACCAGCACTTTAGCAGATTTGAGCACTTTCCTCGTTTTTATTGCTACTTTTAAGTCATTACTGTACATAAACCGTAATGTACTGCTCATTGTTTTTCCAACTTGACCACTAAAACACAGAAACTCGGAGAAAACGTTGCTCCAAGGTCCAAGTTCCGACCTCCGAGCATAAATGGAAAGAAAAGGCCCTGTGGTAGTCTTTTTAGCCTATATGTTTTGATGAAGACTTTGAATGTCTGTTGTTGATTTTTGACTGGCTGATTGCCATTGTCATAGTGACATGCGTCTTGTTGATGTTTTGACACAAATGACAGACTGGGATGTGATTGCATGTTTCTGACAGAGTCTTTGTCCAAATACAGGTCCAGCCCATGAAAATCAGTGTTTCTCCCACAGCAGCTGCAGGCAAGGTGAGTGCTGTTAATGTCTCTATGTGTTATTACAAATATGTCATATGTAATTACAATGTTGAACTAATCAGTGATAGTAACATTTATTGACAACATAATGGAAAAAATTCTATATTTTGTCTTGAATTAAAGAATAGAAATTTTACTTGCTAGCCCTGTATTTCAGAATTGGATGCTAGCACTACAGAAATATTATTCTCTGCCAGCCTCAATAGAGTAACATTAGAGGGAAGTATAAATTCTAGTGTAGTGCCTTCAGACTGACAATGGATTATATATATGTAAAAGAGTACATTTTGTTTTGTTTCCCCACAAAGAAATTGCTTCAAACGTCACTTAAATACATTTTGGGATAAGGAAGTGTTGTGATGGCGGTCCACCTAGCTTTTCTTAACAATTTAAAAAGCTATTCCAAATCTATGCACTTGCCTAGAAATACATGCATTGAATACTAGCGATGAGCCAAAGAGTTTGTGAGAGCGGGGAACTTGATACGTAGGTACTTTCTTTTTCCACGGTTTGAATGTCAGGTATCCCAGCTTTAATCAAGATAAAATTATAAATTGAAGAGCCTGAACAATGTATTCATTGGGTGATTTAATAAGTTACTTCTGTGTTAAATAAGGGAAAGTATGTTATCCTTTAAAAGCATTGCTGTGTGCATAGACCAAAATATTCAGCCAGTCTATTGTTGAACTGTAAATGTGAAAATAAAGGGAGTGAATGGAAAGACAGTGATGGACAGGCTGCTGCAGCAGTGACTGATGGGTAATGACAGTGGGCGCCAGGTAACGATACAGAGAGGTCAAAGGTCAACAGAGCTGAAACGTTTCTGACACTTTCAAAACCAACAGGACTGACTGTTCTTTATAAGCAGACGTCT
>KN483319.1:0-21769 GCA_000787095.1 Periophthalmodon schlosseri | reverse complement strand
GAAGAGCGGGGCTATGGTCTGCTACCACTAGAGCCTATTTAAAACAGTGAATATATGTGATGTGTTAAAGGTTCACAATGTAAATTTTCTGGAAGAGGGTATGCAACCTGCTTGTATCAGGGAGATGATATTGCTTTGCGCAGAATGTTGCACAGTATGGCATTATCTTGAATTTATTACAGTTTTTGCTAAAAAATACATTGAAGCTTATGCAACACATTCTTACTCTGAGCGGGGTCACCTCTCCACAGATCTGACCTGTAACTATCGCTACCAGCTTCGTTCTTTGGAGATAGAGAAGTTTAATACTATGAATTCCCGGCAAAGCAGTATAATCTCCATGGAGACAAGCAGGTTGTGTAGCCTCTTCCAGAAAAGTTGCATAGTGCACCTTTAAGGAAGCTGCCAAATACCGCGCAATATTACTGTACATTAGATGTTATTTATTACTCTGCCATGCTATAACGTTGTTAGCAAAGTGGCAGAGTGGTTAGTCCAACCCAAAAAGCTAAAGGTCTAAAATTGTTGGTACAATCCCAAAGCTCTCCGTGATCCTCAGTGAGGGCAAGTGTTTAAGACAATATTTTTGATCTCCAATGTTTTACATTTTACACAGTTGAACTTTTGTTGTTTATGATCTATACTGATGTGACCTTTCTTTTCCAGGTGCGAGCCGATGAGAGCTCAGAGCCGCGCAGCACAGTGGCCCCAGCCCCTCCTCCCCCTCAGCCTCCGCCACAGCAGCAGACCGCCCAACACCACCACACCACACAGCTCATGCTCGCTGGGAGTCAACTGGCCGGGGTTTGTCATATTCACATACAGTTCTTTACTGGCCACTAGAGGGGAGTGCTGAAAGTCCTGCCCTTTTACATGATCAGTTTAAGGATTATACCAACAATCGTGATCTTTGGAAAGCCAATTAGGGTCACTATTGCGGGGTTTCAGATGACATCACAACTTTCTATTTCCCATTATTATTTAATACAGATGGGGGAAGCTAAAATATATATTGTTAAAATGCAGATTTTTGTTGTAATACAGAGAGTTATAGGTTTTAGTCCAGACCTACTCATCATTGACCCTTGGAAATCTGGCTCTGCCTTCCATCTGGGAGTATGATGTCATCACAGTCTAAAATATGAAAAGCACTTCTGTTTCCAGCTTTGTTTTTATTCCTCATTTATCAAACGAGACAGCACACGTTTAACCACAAATTGTGTCAAATATGTTAATAATGTAGCAATAGTAATAATCTATCATAACATAGGATTACCGGTGAGTATGTCTCACTGACTGCAGGTCACCGCTAACGCTAGTTTAGCCTGGCCTAGCTTCTTACCTCAACCTCCCTCGTACACTTTCTGTCACAGTTATAACCATAGATCCATGCTTATAACCTTGTTAGCTTTAAATGACTACAATCTTTTTTTTAACCAGACATGTGTTGTTGCTAAAAAGAGGAAATTGTAAACTTGTTCATTGTTTTCAATCAGCTGATGGACCAAAACTTATGAGAATTGTGGGAAAATTAAAATAAACTAAAAAAAACAAATCTAGAACAGCTGTGAAGTTGCCAGACCACAGGGGACGGTTGCCATAGCTTGAAACCCATGAATAGCTACATCATCTAGGACTCCTGCAGAATGGGTGTCAGTGAAACTCTGGGTGACAGTGAAACTCTGGCGGTCATCCGGGTCTCATAGAACCATAGTTACATTAGTATCTTCGTTTAATACTATTTACGTAGAATGTGAAGATGTGATCAGCTCACATGGGTGTTTTGTCTCTCTCTTCAGCTGGCGGCTCTGCTTCCAGCTCAGCAGCAGCTCCTCCTGCAGCAGGCCCAAGCTCAGCTCCTTGCCGCCGCAGTCCAACAGTCCAACGCCGCACACGCCGCTCAAGCCGCACACGCTCAGGCTCAGGCTCAGGCTGCACACGCCCAGGCACAGGCTCAGGCACAGGCTCAGGCACAGGCTCAGGCCCAAGCCTCTCAGCAGCAGCAGCAGAGCATTAAACAAGAACCGCTACAAGCCCCGCCTCCTCCTCCTCAGCTTGCCCTGTCTCAGCCAATCCAGCTCACAGCACAGGTAACCCAAAACATGCACTCCTCCACCTTAGGTCCTGACCAAGCCTAGCTCAAGATCTGCCCAAAGCTTCTGATGAGGTGCATCAGTGGTATTGAAGGATGGGTCAAATGCAGAGGACTATTTCCCTACGGGAATTTCCTCTGCATTTGAGAGAAAGTAAGGCTAACCATTACCATTACTTTTAAAATGTAATTCTCAAATTCCCTTCATCTGTTTACATTACATTTACTTGTGGATTAAAACATCCATGACATGCTAGGTACTACTGACCCACGTTTATGGCTGAAGATTTATCCCCTGTCATTTCACTATAGCCCACCACTGCTTCTCACATTTTTATGTTCTTTGCATTTGACCTATTTTTCAAAGTACTACCTTATCTCTAACAAATATGTTACAATTTAGTACAGTAAACATTAATTAGCCTTAATAAAGCATGAACAAAGACTTAATTTATAATGAACAAAGTTTACTAATAGTTTACTCAGGTTTGATAACTAGTAAGTACTTAGCTGAGGGACTAGGGTTAGTAGTTACAAAGCCTGAATCATTCTTAAAAACCTATTTGTGCATTATGAATTAAGTCTTATATCTTCATGCTTTATTAAGGATAATTACGGTGTAGTTATAATACAGTGTTACAAAAAACCTACAAATGCTAAAGTTGATGTTAGAAAGAACTTTGATTATAACTTAACTTGGATAAAACTGAATGAAACAAACCCACGTTGTATTAGTTTGATTGACTTTTGTGTTTGCAGGACATCCAGCAGTTGCTGCAGTTGCAGCAGTTGGTGTTGATGCCTGGACACCCTCTTCAGTCCACGGCTCAGTTCCTCCTCTCTCAGCCGCCACAGCCCCAGCAGACCCAACAGTCTCTGCTCTCCTCCCCAAACCTGATCCAGCTACCTCAGCAGAGCCCGGGGGCTTTGCTCACCACCCCCCCACGCCTCGGACTACCGCCACAGGTCAGAAACTATACTTATCAATGATCAGCTTGGGCCTTTTTAATGGAGAGGTTTACAGCCAATCCTCTGTCAGTTCAGACTTTGGAGGAGGAAATATTTCTTTTTTAAAATGGTAATTATTAAAGGTATGACCTGTTTTTGTTCAGAAAAATAATACTGAATGTCACTTTTATTGGATTTTAATAAGAAAATATGAGGGAAATAAAAATAAAATGAATAAATTTAACTTTTGGGAGTTTTTACATTGGTGGTAATGAGCGACAAATTACTGGGTTTCAGATAATATCACATCATGCTATAGGTCAATTATATTTAATACAGATGAGGGCAGCTAAAATGAATATTACTGAAATGCAGACTTATGTTATAATACAGTGAGTTCTTGGGTCTGGTCACTCATATGATCAATTCAATATTGTGAGTTCTTGGGTCTGGTCACTCATATGATCAGATTCAACATTTGTAAATTTACCTTTTGGAAATTTCATGTTAAAGTACAATGTAATCAATAGGAAAATCAGTCTCTTGCCCTCATCTGGGAGGATGACATCATCACACTGTAGAATCTGAAAACCACAAATATGACCACTGTCCAATTTTGATGATAATGTTATAACTAATATTCAGCTCTATGTGTTTTATAACTACTGGCATTTTTCTTTAAGAGACTTAGAGTCCCTATATTTGAACAAAAGTGCATGACTTATACTCGCGATGCTTCCACAATCTTGAGTTATGCTTGGCTTTGAATAACAACATTGTCCAACTCTGCATACATTGTTTAGCATGAAAGGCAAAGATGTGAAACTAACCCTATGCATTAAACATAAGGCCAGCGCTAAACCATGGGAGGCTGAAGAAGTCATGTAGAGCAGCCTGCTTTGTGTTGCATATCAAAACACGCATTTAACCCTTTTCCGCTCTGGGACAATCAACTAATTGAACCAATATTATGCACAATATAGTTTCTTTATGGCGTATTTACATTTGTTGTCTGTGCATAAGTAGCATATGTGCAGCAGGGGCAGAGGCAGCATTGTATTTGACATGACTTCATCATTTGGTAATAAAAAATCTATAATGGTCACAGACATGTGAGAATGCATTCACGACATGGGTTACTTTGTTTTGCTTTGGTGAAAAATGAATTATTAAGATTCATAGCCTGTCTTAGATTCAAGAAGATGCATCTGTTGTGTCTATATGGAAATGACCTGCTTTGGATAATATTGTGTTCCTATAGATATATATAGCATAACATTGTGAACAGTGACAGGTGAAGTGAATACAACTGATTTTATTTGGTCTGGCATCTATGGCATATACAAGGCAGTAAGTTAACATGTTGGCCTATTTACTAGCTAGCTAGGCTTTACTAGCCGGCAACGCTAAAGAATTATCTGAAATATAAATGATTGAACATATAGGGGCAATTTAGGAGGTGCATATAATGTTATGGTTTATTTGACCATGAAATTCTACAGGCAGTGGTTCACAAACTATTCATACCAAGTATACCTACGAACACTAATATTTAGCTTTCTGAGTACCATTAAATCCAACTAGGACTAAACCAGGTCTGAAAAAGGACTAAACAATGATTTGACTTTCTTTTTTGCATTTATTCAATTACCACATGTTTTATTCTGAAGAACATACGTTTTTTTTACTGCGAGTGGGTTCGCCTCATCTCAGATCTGACCTGTAACTTGCCCTGGTGGCAAATGGAGATAGAGATTCAGTCATTTCAATCTAATTGTAAGCTTGTATCTTGTTAATCAATTAGTCTACAGCCAATCCTCAAACACAAACACAGTAAACACATGTGGTTTGGAGCAGAGTTCAGACTTTGGAGAAATGACTGCTACTACTTTTTGTGTTAAGTGGCAATTGCTGTATTGTTTATGTTCAGTGTGTTTGAGACATATAAAATTAAATTAAAAATCGCGGTTGGTCAATATGAGGAAACAGATTTATTTTTTGTCACCCAGCCGTAGTACCTACTGGTTAGTAGCTACAGTATGCAGTCCAGTCCTTTGTTTTGCTCACTGCACATTTCTCATTCTCACTCTCAGAGGGAGAAGAGCAGTGATGTGGCCGTCTCCAGCGGCAGCAGCAGCTCCATGGTGGGTCCCAGTAGTAGCACCGTGGGGGTGGTCTCCTCCGGACCCTCTCCAGGCTCCACCTCCTCCATGCCCCCCACCTCTCTGCCCTCCTCCTCCCTGCCCTCGGGCCTCGGCGCGGGGGCACACATGAGTGAGGAGCCCAGTGACCTGGAGGAGCTGGAGCAGTTTGCCCGCACCTTCAAACAGCGACGCATCAAACTGGGATTCACACAGGTAAAATACTGAGGCTGTGATATAGTACTAGATAGCACTTTACCTAGCACCCAAAATTGCTTTACAATTTAGTGCAATATTTGCTCCTTTCTCAGTCGCATTGAGTGATAAGAACCTTTTTTTATTCATGGGTGCCATTTTGAGTACGTTCACCATTCAAAATATATATTGAATTGTTAATTTCGGTCTGAGGCAGACTGACTTAAATGTGGCTGCCAATTGGTACATTCATACATAAGCATATTGAATGACACAATGTTATTATACAACCTTATAGTACATTTATTATTTGATATCTCTGTATCCAGCTCAATTTACAGATGCATTTTAATTTAATTTTGTAATTTTTTGACAACTGACAAAAATGTTCCATTCCTTTTGCACATTTGTGTAATAGCATAATTTCTTTTGTCTGCAGGGAGATGTGGGCGTGGCTATGGGCAAACTCTACGGAAACGACTTCAGCCAGACCACCATCTCTCGGTTTGAAGCCCTGAACCTGAGCTTTAAAAACATGTGCAAACTCAAGCCTCTGCTGGAGAAGTGGCTCAGTGACGCAGGTGAGAGAAGTAACACTCAAACATTCGAAAATCGCTGTTTATGGAGCAATAGATGTTTCTTAATATGCACTGTCCCTATAAAATAGATAAATAATAAGATAATAATATATGCCTACTCTCTCTAATAGAAACCATGGCAGTGGACAGCATGCTGCCCAGCCCCTCCTCCCTCTCCTCTCCTCTTTTGGGCATGGAGGGTCTCCCGGGGCGACGCCGGAAAAAACGCACCAGCATCGAGACCAACGTCAGAGTCGTCCTAGAACGCAACTTCAGCACGGTAAGTTTTTTAAATTATTCTTTTTTATTTTCTTTTTTTCATCTGCAGTTGGATTTTATTTTAAATATTATAAAAGCATGATTTTTTTCCTCACTTAAATCTCACATGGCCAAATCTCCTTGTCAAAGCCTGATCTCAGTCAGATCTCAGAAGCTAAGCAGGCTTGGGTCTTGTTAGTATTTGCATGGGAGACCACTGGGAAATACCAGGTGCCACAATACCAGTACAAGGCTGTGCAGCAGTTCTAAACACGTCACTTCTGGAACTATTTGTCTATTTGTCAAGACTCCCATTGGATAATTATGATAATACTTGCCTTGTTACTTCTTGGTTTCAAGCTGTTCCAAGTTAATATAACATTTGTCCATATCCATTTGTACAATATCATTGCAACAAACTAATTATAAATATATTTTTGCATCAATCCTTATTTCCCATGTAGAACCAGAAGCCTACCTCTGAGGAGATCCTGATGATGGCTGAGCAGCTGAACATGGAGAAGGAGGTGATCCGCGTGTGGTTTTGTAACAGACGACAGAAAGAAAAACGCATCAACCCCTCTACCAGCACCACCCCTCCTCTGCCCCAGAGCTCCCCCGGGCTGACGCACAAGGGCCCCGGCTACAGCCCACACATGGTACGGCCACTCACCAACTCATTTTCTCACTTCTGGGCCATGTCTAGCTTTGTGAGGGTTCACTGCAAAATGTTTCTTGGGTAACCCTTGAATATATCAGGTCTAAATAGCCCACTTTACAATTCATGTCACAACCTTAGACAAACAAACTGGCACATGGCACGTACAACAAACACTCTGTAAAACCAGAAATTGTGTGTGAAAAAAACAAGTTAATATTACAGAATGTTAGTGGACTGGAAATGAGGAGGTTGTTTTGACAGAGGAGGACATACCGACATCTGTCTAAGGGGGTATCCCATGAAGCTTTACAATTTGATGTCACAATCTATTTTTAGCAGCTGTGAAAAGCACTATTAGGGCAAAAATTGTCTAAAATGAGAAACACTGCCAACTGTCCTGCCAATTTTCCTATCTAATATACTAGTATACAAATTTTTAATAAATACGAAGTCATATACATCTAAAAGTGCAATGTTCCTCATAGTACAAAATGTATGGCAATTTTGTGGGATGTTTCACTGTCTTAGACTGATACATTTTCCTCATGCCCTGACCAACCTTTAAAATTGTAAAATTATTAAAGAGGGGGTATTTCTTCTATGGCGTATTAATTGCTAACAAATAACATATTTAAATCACCATGTTACCTTTTATTGTTTTGAAAGTGAGAACAATGTATTGACATGTTTTATAAGTTTCACTTTTGTTTTTGACGCTCTGAGACTCCCCTCCCTTTGCTCTCCTCGCTTAGTCACTCCCCCTTCAGAGCGCTATCATAACACAATTAACGTGCATCCTGCTGATGAAACCACTGCACATCGCGTCAGTTTTTGTGTACAGTTTTGTGTCGTGTTTTTGTCTATTTATGCAAAATTGTAGGGTGGAAACATGAATGACATAGATTTGTGGACTGAGCACAGAATCTTGCAGCTAACTGTGAGGAGGGTTTGAATAGGGCCCAGGAGAGATCGCTAAATTACTGAAACATGCATGGATGACATCTAAAATCTCTTCAGACATGTATTTGATGAGGGAACATCATTATAACATGGTAGAAAGCTCCAAATTTAGATTTTGCATAATACCCCCTCTTTAACAGTAATTTCTTCATTCTCACAGTGTAAGCTCAGGTCACATAATCATGGCCTATGTAGGTTTATTTTAAGTTGCCTGTTTTCTATAATAACTCAATTGCTGGTGTTTTCTGCTCTGACATGTTTTACAGTTTTGTTGTTGACGTGTTTGTCTCTTTTTGTTTCCGTCTTTTCCAGATTTCCAGTCCGGGTTTGTCCCAGGTCGCCACCAGCCTCAGCACAACAGGTGAGCCATAATTACTGTGTGCCCGCGCCCCTGTGCTGTCAATAAATTATTAAAGGTGAGAGAAGAGTTTGAGTTTTTGGATCCAGAGGTCAGATACTGGAAGATTAAACCTGCCCTGACATTATTTGGAGAAAGTTGATATTGTCGAAAATGTCTCAACCCTTTCACTTTTGATGAACCGACCTGGAAACTATGATTTGGTGGAGAGAGAGAGAGAGAGGAAAAAAAAATCTTTGAGAAAAATAGAAAAACAATGACGCGCTGTTGACACCAAAATGGAGGCTCACATCCTATCTTGAGTTATTTACCGTAGCGACAGGATGTTGTGATTTATAGAGCCGTGATCCGCCGCTCCGCAGACGTGACAGATGAGATGACAGGTAACAAACACCTGGAAATGTGTTGGCTGATTGAGTCCAACACTTAAAACCCGCTCAGTCCAGTCCAGATCCACTGTGTTAATGAAAGGATCATGCCAAAATGCTATAGGGCAATGAATTTTTTTTATTAAAGAAGCCCCTAATGTATCATTTTTATAGTTAGAATATTATTAGATAGAATATTATATTATAGATAGAATATTTTTTATTACAAACATTTGAGTTTACAAAAAGTGGATTCAATGTTATGCATAATATAAACGTATAATTTATAGTATTTCTTTTAAAGCCCCACCTTGTAACTTTTTAGCCAAAATATAGACTAAAATAAAAGCATTATTTTTCTTTTTTGAGGTGTTTACTGCACTGAAAAACATACAAATATCCATCCTTACTCTGAGCGGGCTTGCATCTCCGCAAACCTGAGTCTTATTTTGCCTGGAGGAGGGCCTCCTTCTACTTGTTTCCATGGCAATGATGTTCCTTTGGCTATAATACTCCACAGTATGGCATAAAACTTATCAATCTCCATGGAGAGTCTTCAGAAGTTACACAGTTATGCTTTAAAACGTTTCCCAAACCCTAAACATACAGTCTTCTGCAGGTTAGAGTTACTTTTATTCACCTTTTTTGTGTCCTTTGTGTCATTTCTCATTTAGAAATATTTAAGTTATTGTTTATTCCACTTTAAGACCTGGTTTTGCTCTAGCTCCAACTGCCCCTCCTCCAAACTGTACCACCTCCATTTGTTAAACAGTTTAGGGTGGTATTCTCTAAATGTTGTGCTCTTGTCTCAGCCTCCAGCTCCTCGCCTTCTGCGTCTTGCCCCATGACTCCTGCAGGCCCCGCCTCCTCCTCTGTGACTCCGCCCCCTCACAGCACAGCCAGCCCCACCGGCCTCAGCGCGCACAGGCTCAGCTCCGGGTGAGTGTCTTATATCTTATTAATTTAAGACAATAATAGTTCATACATCATTGGCTTTGTTGGAATTTGAATTACAGGCCATATAGAAAGAATTTTAATAGGTCACATAACAGTACTAAATGCAATTCAATTCTTAGTTTATTTTTGTATTGCCCAAAAATCACAACAGCAGTCACCTCGCAGGGCTTAACAAAATTGTTGATTTAACTACCAGAATGTTAGAAATGAGTTCCCTTGAGGTTAAAATGGTTAAACCTAGATTTGTTCATTAGTTAGTTTTGCACATCCTAATTTGTGACCCTCAATACATTTGTATAATCCAGTTTGTGAGGAGATAAAACTGACTGAAAAAATACAGAGAGATTTTTGACGTTAAGAGAACTTCTATCAATGTTTTGGGTATATTTAGACAATATAGCCAATGTACATATTTGAAAAGAATATCAAAAAGTTAATATTTAGTAAATAGACAATTTCCAGTCCCTAACCTTCCTGCCTTGTGTCCCTGCATGTGTGCCTGTGTGTGTGTGTTGTGTGTATTTGGGCACATCCACATTTTAGGAACACTTTGATGGGAGTAAGCACAGGGATGAACCAGGCCCTCATGGGCAGTAACCCCCTGGCCACCATGCAAGGTGTGTGTGTGCATGACTTTAACAGAGGGAGGCGCCCACGATCCCCTCTGGCCCACCTGGTCTTCACCGATGTCCATTTATCAAAAGACCATCCACCATTCCACCCATCTCATCCATTCTGCGCAAAATTGAATGCCTTCTTTGCAAAGCTCCAGTAGCCAACAGCAAAGCCCTCCTCCTCACCGCAAACTTTTGAATCGCTTATTTTGCTGAAAGATTCAATTTTATTCTCATACAATGGTTTGCTATTATCACAAGCTGACAACAGACCCTTATGGCAAAGCTTAGGAGCTCCAAGTCCGCTTATAGTAAACACACCAAGACACTCAATCCCCTCCATATCAAGAGCTGACGGCTAAATAACTAGTTTCAAGTCCAGAAATTCGCCTTTTGAAAGAGGAAACCCACCGTCAAATCAATTAAGCATCACAAATATGTTTTTCGTCTAAGCTTTGGATCGGTTTGTATGGGATCTCCCTATACACGCTCCCCTCCCCTCCTCTGTTCTGTCTGCCTCCTCGGGACATAGCCATATGATACACTGTGGTCCTAGCAGCAGCTTATAACAGTGTGAGACCAAGTGTTGATGTGAAAAGGGTTTATTTTGATTCCCTTTGGGGCTCACATGTTTGCACTGAAAGCATCAAAAGGCTTTATCCATTTTTACAGAGAGTGCTGACAGCTCATGTCTAAACTCTGCACTCACATTTCAGCCACATAATACATCTGTAGTCACAGTCGCGTGGATGTTGTTCGAAATTGCTTCTTTGGATACGTTTCTGAAATCTGATAACATGAAAAATCAGCATCTTCTGAGTTCACTGCTAATGTTGATAAACCACAGAGTAATGTTACGTTAAGAATGATTCAGGCTTATAACTACTTAATTAAGGGGATAAGGGGTATTAATTAAATAGTTTAATTAAGTAGTTACTAAGCCTGAATCATTCTTAATCAGCTGTTTGTTCATTATGAATTAAATCTTTCTTCATGCTGTATCAAGGCTAATTACTTGTAGTTATTATAAAGTTTTACCAAAATCTCTCTTTCCAGAGTCTTCTGGCTAAGAGGCAGTCATTTGATCAGCCCCACAGCCTAACTACATTATATAGCTCAATGCCATACAGGAGTTTCATATAATTCAAGCAATTAAGTTAGTTTTGTGGCTGGCATAACAAAGAAATCTTCATTTCACTGAACACGAGGCTGTTTCATGTAGTCCTGGAAGGGTAAAAAGTACTCTTTACTGTTAGGCCGGAGCACTGACCACCTTGCACCAAATTCATTTTAATATATAACCATTTTAAAAAGTCCACAAGCCATCACTTCAGTTTCCTGTGTAAATCGTGCTGTGAGCATGTCTTTGTAAATGTCCACCCCCCATCCTCACCCGCTCACTACATTCAGCTCTCCTTACTGATATAACTCTTGTGTTCCCTGTCCCAGCTCTGGCAGCCAGCGGGGGTCAGCTGCCCCTGTCCAGCCTGGAGGGGGGTCCCGGGCACATGCTCCTGGGTGGTCCTGGTGGCACCCCAGTGTCATCCTCCATGCGCCCCTCCCTCTTCCTTAACCGCCCCTCTCTGCTGCCCATGATGTCCGGCTCTGGCTCTGCGATGGGCATGGTCAGTGCGAGTGCGATGGGCAGTGGTTTGGGAGGAGGCGGAGGAGGAGGTTCCCGGGCATCGTACCCACAACCCTCCGCCTCTGCGTCCGGCCCATCTGACCTCATGAGCCCCACGTCCTGTCCCGAGGAGTCCCCCTGCTCCAGTCCGGGCTCCTTCTGCTCCTTCAGCGAAGCCTCCCCCCCACCGCTCGGAGGGACTATGGCCGACTGACCCAAAGTATCCCATCGGAGCGGGACATGGGAGGAGGAAGAGGAGGAAGAGGAGGAGTTCGACAAGCTTTATTGATTTAAATGTACAACCTCGCCTTTCAACCAAAGCCATCTTTCTGTCTCAGCCATCTCTCGCTGGTCTCTGCCCGCGCTGCTCCCCCCTCAAGTCTCCCGAAGCCAAAAATATACTCGGACGAGGGAGGGGGGCAACCGGGCGGGACAGGATGGTGTGGACAGAGAGAACTGCCGATGGGGGGGTCGACTGAAACCAAATAATGAACTGGAGAGGAGGCACTGAGGGCTGAGGCCGCTCTGTGCTTTTGACAAGATTTGAATACGAGGGCAGGGAAAAGACGTGAAAGACGCCAAAAGAAAAGACTTTTGTGAACCGAGCGTGAAGGAGGAAGGTCGACTCGAGACACACACAAGAAGAAACGAAATCTCCAAATACCAAAAACTGAAACCAAAAATGTCAAAACCAACAAACGGAGGGAAAAGCTTTAGTTGAAAAGACTTTTACATGTTATCTGTCCAGGATCGATCCAGCGCTCACACTTCACCATCTCTTTACATCCATTTTAGTTTGAACAAATCATCTATTTTTGTATTATTTTATATGAAACATTTTGACGATGCCAAATGCAAGTTTAATAGACCCCAGGTACCATCTACCTCCTCAACAGTGAACCAAAGTCAAGTGCTACGCCTAAAGTTTGTCAAAGCTTTAAAATATACAAGTTGTTTACCAGGAATGAAGGTATTAAAATAATGGACCAATGGCTCCAACAGCATCGCTTTAGCATGCACAAGTTTATTGTTATTGTAAACTTATTGTAAAGAGTTTTTTTAGTCACGTTACAGTGTACAAAGTCTTGCATTCATGTGGCATTCACTTTTGTTATTATACACCAATTTTTTAGAGCATTAGTCCTTTTTATATTCTATATATCAATTCAGTACAAAAGAGTAAACCAACCTTGGCGACTAGCGAGTTTGACTTGAGGCACTAATTGTAGAAAGCCGTTGATAAAAATTCTGAAATGTTACATTTTTAAACCATTTGCGTTCATATTTTCCCGTACTTACAAAAATATGAAATAATTCGTACTCCTCTGAGCGTAGGCCAAACACGGTGGAGTCCTTTGTCTTCTCCCAAAAGGGTTTCTGTGGCCCCGGGATCCTTGGTCCATTGTTTTACCCTCGCCTATGTATTTTTCATTGCCTTATTTGCCTTCTTTTATTTATACGCCACCACAGACCCATCTCATGTCATCTCACAACAGCAGTCACTCTGAGAAAACCAAAGCAGCACCTCTAGCAGCGCTGTCTGCATCCGCCCGCGAGACTAGTCCAGACCTTTGTCCAGATTTCACTCCACACATGCATAAGACAGACCCCAAGTACCCCTGCCCTCCGCCTCAGCTGCCCCTCTCCTGTGTCTCCAAAGATTACATCAAAAGGGCCAGAAGAAGAGAGAGAGGTGTCGTCCGGAGGTGCTCAAAACTGCAGGGGGAAAGAAAAAAACGCAAGAAGAGGAGAGGTGTGGAGGCTCGACAAACCAAAAAGAAACCCAAAAACCAAAAGCTACTACTACTGCTACTAGTGTGAGTGACTGATCGAATACCAAATACACGCGGAGCAGCAGGCGACCGGGAGCACCCAAGAAACACGGCCATTTTGAAGTCTGTTCTGATTGACTGTGATTATTGTTGTTTTGTTTTTGACAGATTCAGATTGGCCCAAAAGCTTTCCTGGGATCGCTCTGTCGGCTCCGCGCTTTTCCTGGATGGATAAAATATGGAATAACCTCAAGAAACTGTCTCTAAAAATATATATATATTTTTGTTTTTGCTTTACCATAGTGTGTCTGTTAATGCTGTATGGGGTGGTATCATTGCTTTCTACTTTTTATGCGCTAGGGAGGGCATTTTGGGAGGGGAGGGGCGGGGTAAAAGTTGTTAAGAGGTTGTGGGTTCGAGCAAAGTGTTGCCTACTTTCATATCTTGTCGTCTCTTTGGTTAAACGCTGGGTTTGTTTTTAACTTTCACTTTTCTGGTTGGAAATAACTGTGAAAATGTTGCTTCCAAGTGAAGAAAAAAAAAACAAATAGTTTAATAGTAGTTTCCGAATGTTGTTACAAAAAGCCAAAACTGTAAAACCAAAATTTTTAGACGTACAACAAACCAAATAGAACCAAACCAATGCACAAGAGGTACGCATGGAGAAGAGCGGATGAGAGCGAAAGAGAGAAATGGAGAGAGGGAGAAAAAGAGAGAGAATGAGAGTATGCGTGTAGAGATAAACTTGTGATCAAACCAAACCGTTTCAGAAACTTTTAAGCAGACAATATGAGTGCTGGTGAGCGCAGGAAGTTGAACTGTTGTAGTTTCAGACCTGCCGGGCTTGAGTCATGTTCTTATTCTTCTAACAAATTTGAAACTGGAGGAGGATTGCAAATCATTTTATTTTATTACTTGGTTATGGTAGATGAATACGCAGTATATTAATGCCAAATTTAGTTTACTTTCCATTCATTTTGTATATTATCTGGTGGTACTATATCTTTCCACTTACTTGCTTTTAATTACAATGAATTATCACTTGTCAGTAAATCTTTAAAAAACATTAGGATTAACTGGCAGATTTCAACATAACCGCCCATAAGATTATGAAATATGAAGTCCACACTGAAAAACAAGGATCCTGTCCAACAGTATCTCGAAACTGGCTTTGGAACTTGATTATTAGAACTACTCTAATGGTTTTAAACTGTGTGGACTCCCTGTAATTATTACGAGCATACATTTTTGTCTGTACCTTAACATGCTAAAATCTTGCTATTCGAACAAATGGCAAATAAAAACATGGCACTTAATTATGAATATAAAAACTTTTTAAAATACATTTTAAATACAAACTTTGTACATATAGAAAATGCCATTGTATTTAAACAGTCCATCTTCATATACTGTTTATCATGAAGAGAACAAAATGCTCCCGGTCTGACCTCAACAGTTTTAACTTTTAACTAACTCCACAAGCGGGACACAGTGACCGAAGGCAACAGTGGATGAAGAGTGAGGAAGAGGAGGAGAGAGGGAGAGGGGGACTATAGCTTGTCTTTAGTTTATTTTAGGGGGAACAAATCAAACGCTCTTAAACTTGTTGCTTGTGTAAAAAGAAGATGGGACCGCGTTTCCGTTAGCGACCGAAGAGGACGATAACTTGATGTTGAACCAAAAGCTTTAAACTCTTTATCTCACGGGCTCCTTGTTTGTTGGGGAAATCTTTGTAACTTATTGTAAGCGGGTGGTGTGTGCTTTTTGGGGATGGGACGTGTAGGTCCATTTGTATTTTACGAACTACTTTGTCTTTCACCTGCGTTATTTATTAAGTTATTTATGTATTTATTGGATTCTATTTAAGTCTTTGTAATAGTTTTTCATAGGGGGTTGTGCGGCTTGTATCTACGGACATGTTTTTTTGGATCATGATAAAGAAGAGATGATGCCAATCGAATGTTTTAAGCAAGACCAAAACCTAAGACTGTTTTACATGACACTGAAATGACAACAGGAGACGGCAGCAGAGCAGAGTCCCTTAACACTTACAGCAAAATAATTATAATTTCATTCTAGACTTGGAAAAATAAACCAAAAGGAATAATTTGATAAAAAGTACTGTATCTAAAAACCTAAAAAACCTTATCTAGTTTATTGCTATTGCCAAACTTGTGATGGTTCTGCTCCTTAAACAATGCAGGAACTCATACAGGGATCGATTGCAAGTGACATTTACTTTTAATTGAGTAACTTTTGAGTTTAAAGAGTAGTTTTTGCACACACCGAAGTTTTACTTGAACTTAAGTAATATTCTTTTCTATTGACTATACTAAACATTTTCATTTGTACTATCTACTTTTACAAAATACCTGAATTTGTTTAGTATTGCTTGTTTCCTGAATACTTCAACAGTAAATCCTATAGTCTTTTACTCTAAACAGTTACTCAGTATTTGCCATGTTCACAATGTAATTATTTGGGGTCTGTACTTTTTAATTCTACTGAAGTAATATACAAGAATTCAAATTTTGAAATGATATTTGAAGTAATATTTTCTGGATACTTCTCAACTTTTTTGGGACTCTGCTCTGCGCCCGTCTTCCATTGTTCTCTTAAAAGCTTTGTGACCCCTCGCCCCACTGCGGGATGGGGGGTTGGACTCATACCTCTGTTACTCTGAAGAACAAACCAAATAGACTTTACAAGCTTTAATGATTATCGATATGAATAATTATAATAATAAGAGATGTGTCTGAACTCAGGAGGGACGGACAAGGAACACGTGTTTCTATGGAGACAAACCTAAACTGTTTTTAAGGCTTTGACGTCGGGTCACTGTGCACTGGCAAAGCAAACAGGAATAGTCTAAAGTTACTATGGACTTTGGTCTATTCAGCTGGATCCCATAAGAGCATACTTCAGAAATCCAGACCACCACAGCAAAACAGCGATCTGTATTTGTCACTAATTGTCCCTATTTTAGTTTTATTTTGTGATAATTAGTCTATTATTTAAAATGTATTTATTGACTTTTTTAATTGACATTTAAATATTTATGTAATTCTAATATATTTATTTAATAGAGTAGGAATTACCAAAGTTACACTTTCTCCCATGCATTTTTAATTTATGAATTAAATTCTTATTTATTTTTGTTTCATTCAGAAATATAAAAAGACATCAACAGTGTGATAAAGTTAAACACAAGGAATGAATTAAAAGAAGCAGAAAGAAGAGCATTATCATGTTATCTGCCTCCTTTTCCACTTTTAACAGATACTTTAAAACAAATCATTTTTGAGTATGTAAAAATAAACTTATATATATATTTTTGAATTATAGGGTCACCACTCCTGTCTATCTCCAGAACTACTCTGCTAAAGACCTTGTGAATCTTGATGGAACTGTCCTGGTTAAACGGCCCATATTACGCAATTTTCAAATCTATGTCATAATGTTTCCTCAACAAAAACATACCTGGAGTTTTGTTTTATTCACACACAAATCGTGCATATTTAGGCTGTGTTCTTCTCTCAAACGGTGAACACTTTGTTCTACGTTGTGATGTCATGTGGTAATACAGGAAGTATTAAATTGTGTTTTAAACTCCGTACACCTTCACTAGAATCATTTGGATGTTTTAAGCCCAATCTCCAATGAACAAAATGTAAAATGTAGCTGTTAACTTGAAAACTACCGCTTCATGACATCACAAGGTGGAACAGAGCATTTTGAGATGTACACAGATGAATAATAAAAGGTTGCTCAAACATGTGAATGAAACAAAACACAACTCCACGCATGTTTTTGAGGAGGTAACATGACTTAAAACTCACAAGAGTCAATTTTGCATAATATAGGACCTGTAAATTTTAAGTAGCTTTTTTTTTCTTCAAACTTTCACATATTTCACAAATTTACTGTGTATTTAAGGGGAATATTCAAGTAAATGTTGACTTGTGGCTGGAATATTTGAGCAAGAACTGTAAATAGATTCCTGAAGTATGCTACGTGGGATACACAAAAATAACTAACTAAACTAACTTGTATTGCGTTGTACCTTATGCAGCAGTGGCCTGTTGGTGCCTGTGCAGTCGACTCTGTGGTGGGCCGAGAATGATACCAAAGTTTAACCACCACACGGGGGCGCCACTTAACTGACACCACGCCATGCAGTCTTTTTCTCCATGTGTATATAACTCATCTGGATCCTGGTTTAGGGCCTCAACCGTTTATTTACAAGTCAATCTCCATTTCAACTTGAACAAAACCGCTCAAAAGAAGTTGCCCCGTGCTTATTTATGTGTTAATTTATAAGATACACGTTTTGTTTTGGTTTAATTTTCTACGATGCAGCTTAAATCCAAAGGTTGATAAGAGAACAGCAAAGATAGATTTTACTAAAGTTAAACCTCAATAGTGAAAACCAAAGAACTCCACTGTATCCTTTTTGATTTCTCAGCCTTGTACATGTTTTTACTCCAAATGGAAAACCAACACTGCTCGATATGAAGCTTTATTATGAATATTACGATTTTGGACGCTTTAGTTTGGATGGAAATGCTGTTTTTGACTTTGAGGCTCTTCTCTGTTTAACCTGGTTTTGTTGGGGGAAGTTTCTTGTCCCATCGCTATCTGTGTGCCTGTCGTATGGGGCGAAGGGGATTGGGACAAACAAACTGTACGTGTTAGGAATAAAGTGCGAATTTAGACCAGATTGTGTCCACGTGTCTTTATTAGTGTGTCTGTCTTATGGCGCTTGATGACATATTGTACATTCACCACTGATCGTTTGCAGCTGTTGTCATTAACATTCCCTGGGGGTGTGATGCTAACTGTTGGCTCTGCTGTCTGAGGCTTTGTTAGACTTAAATCTGAGCTTTGTGTTAACACACTCTGACCAAAAAGAACTGACTTTTGGACCTACAACAAGTGAGCAGATTTGTGCTCTTAAACAAGTCTCTCACTCATAAAATTACAGTCACAAGCTGGATAACATTGGCCAACAGTTTTTCAGTTAGGCCTAGTCACTCTCCCCTTTTTGGTTGAAAATCAAACATCTTAACCATGAGTGCTCGTATTGATCACAGGCTGCTGAAAATGATTTGTTTTTGGGGGTCTGCCACAGCTTTTCTCCATGGAGATGTTATTGCTCTGCCTAAAATATTTCACAGTAAGACATTAAACTTATTCATCTCCATGGAGACATCTCTAGAGAGGTAATCCCTCTTACAGTAGAATGTATGTATTGAGCAATAAATACTGTGGAACATTCCAGACAAATCAATAACATCTCCATGGAGACAGGCAGGTGGTGGTCCCCATTAAAAAGTTACATAATGCATCTATAAGAAATATGCAATTAATACTGAAAAAATCTATAATTTGGTGGAAGTCTACTGAGACTCAAACAGAAGTTGTACTTTCCAGGTTACATAACATTTTCTGGTTAAGTAAAATAACATAGACCTAATTATAATATTGTTTTCCAGTTTTACATTGGAGCATTCACACGACCTTACGTTTATACTCTGTTACATTTGCATACGTACTCTTTTTATGTAGTATTGTCAAATATCGACTTTCAGTAGTTTAATATGCAACGCACTCTCCTTCATGTTCTGCAGCCAAACACTGCCCTCTTCTGGTTATAAGTAGTTAATCGTTTAAGCCACGCATTTTATTATTATTACAAGTACTTAACTACCACTATTAGTACTATATGGTTACTACTACTACTACTACTACTACTACTACTACTTTCTAAAGACATTACTATTACAGACAAAGCTATAGATAAGATTGCACAGGTTTTCGTATATATTTGTCTATAGGCCTATGTGAGCATTTCCACATGTCTGAGCAGCCTTTCTATCTCCTGTGAGTTTGTGTGCACTTCCTTGTGTTTTAGGGGCCCCTGAATGATTGAGTGGCCCCGCAGTCTCAGTCTGACAGTGGATCTATGTTTAATGCGCTCTGCTCCTCTCCTCTGCTCCTCCGCCTGTGTCCTGGCTTCTGTCGGATCTACTCCGCTCACAGGTACAGGGGAGAAGGGTGGAGAGAGGAGGGAGGGGGGTCTGGACTTCCAAAAAACAGGACGAAACCAGGACCAGAAAAAGACCAAAAGAAATGTGTGTGTCTAAACCAAAACAGCTTAATTGGTTTCACACTGGTCATACATTTTCTGAATTTCATGGTTGTACAGTCAACTACCTTCTTTTCTATTACTGACTATTGTAAAAATGTCATAGTTATACTTCTGAAATTACCAGTCCTTACTAATCAGTGATTATTATGTGCAAGCGTTAACTCAATTTTGACACTAATGAAAATTATTTGACTTGACCGTGGTTTTTAATAGTGAAATTGTAAAAAAAAAAAAAAAAAAATGTAAATAATTATACACTACCAGTCAAAGGTTTGGACATATCTTGTTTATTACTTTCTACATTTTAAATATACACAGAGGACATCAGATATGTGTTATGTAGTACAGAAAAAAAAAGTTAAATAAGCCAACAGCACTGCAAACTCTTGGCCTTCTCTCACTGATCTTCATGTTGGATTCTCCTGAAATGATTTTCACTTCACAGGTTCGCCAGGGTCAAGAAATCCTAAAAAAAACAGGGTTCAAAGCAAAGAGTGACTATTTTTACATATTTCAAATCTAAAATAAGTTATTTTGAGTTTATTTTTGTTTGGACACTTAGTTTTGATGTCTTCAGTGAGAATCTTCAATGTAAATAATCATGGAAATAAAGAAGAAAAACAGATGAAAAAGTGTGTCCAGACTTTTGACTGGCAGAATATCCTTTTCAACACGATTAATTCCATTTGATATTGTCATGTGATTTTACTACTAGTTCTGATATAGTTCAAAACCTGCTCAAATTAATATCTGGTTTTTATACCGTGCAAGTATCAGGTTTCAATAGTATCAGTTTGAAATATTTTTAAGATAATACATAATCTCCACTACAACCACTAGGAGGGTGTAGGTCGGTAGAACTGAACTCATCTTTTCCCACAAATTCTCTCTCTCTTTTGGGTTTGCTTCACTGTCTGGTTTAGTGTCTTGTTGCAGTGATGTTACACACAGTTTTCTAGATTTGTGATGTCAGACAGGAGCTGAGGCATAGACCACAGCTGCTCCACCCAGACCACTAAATCAAACCAACCTCTGCTCCCGTAGACGCAGTCAAGACAGTCTGTAAGCCATAGCAATACAGTCCTGTCCATGGGTTTCAGAGTGATGAACATTTAGAACTGTTGCCATAGTAATTAACCATTTAAAACAAAATATCCGTATGATTTGACTGGTGAATGGTCCTCAAAATGTTGCCTATAACAGGAAGTTGAAACCCATGAATACTTAATTTTAGTGATAATGTAGGATGTTGTTCAGGTTTCTTTATTGTTCCAGTGGAGAAATTTGTCCTCTGCGTTTGACCCATCTTTTATTGCCACTGCATGAGGCGACCTGTCAGGAGCAGTGGGTTAACATATAGCAGCACCTGGAGGATTAGTCAGTTTCGTATGTTTTAGTACGATCACATGCGAAGTGTACGTTAGCACGTCAGTTCCATGACTTGACGCTGACAGTGGGAAAATCTAAGTGCCAGTACTTGTCCGTCATTCATTTAAATGGAGCAGAGTGACTATATCAAACTAACGCTGGAGTCTCCACCTAATAGGCCTAATGAGTGACTCCTTACGCATAGAATAAACAGTATCTCATGTGACTCTTTGACAAAATCAACGCCCACCAGCTTAGATTATGCATTAAAACAAATTAATGTGCAGATATCACATAGAATATCTCGTAGATATGAAAGAATTTATCAGAGATCGTGTAACTTGGTTGATATCAGTATTACTAACAAACTTCGAAGTCTGGGCAGATCAAATTAAATAAGTCATAAAGAAATCAATATTGAAAATGACAAAGTTTTTCATTGTGACAGGCAATCTAAAGGAGGTGGTGTTGAAATTTATGCTAAAGATCACCTGTCTGTGGACCTTCTATTCTCCTGCTCAAAGCCTACATCATTTGAATATCTGTCTCTGTCTGTTGCCTGTGTAAATGAGAATTGGCTATTGCTGGTATGTATCATGGACCTTCAGCACCCAAAAATGTTCTTAACGATCTATTCATGATGCTGTCTAAACTGGGAAATTATTATTATGGTCCTAATAATGGACACCACCCATACATATCTTGGGTCTTGGCTTGACGAAAA